>JAMPIV010023210.1:0-215907 GCA_024509875.1 Oreohelix idahoensis | reverse complement strand
GGGTTTGAGGAGATCTGTTCTTTTATTTTATATATATATATATATATATATATATATATATATATATATATACCAAGCAGTATATGACTCACTTCCATTACTTTGTCTTTTCCTGTTGTATGCTGCAATTCATAAAATGTCCAGGCCTAACCAGAATGCTGTGCAGAATTTTTATTTCTCCACATTTCTTCTGTGACGAAAGAATCACATGAACACACTTGATGCCACAACTTTGATCAGCAATAAAGGAAAAGGTTTCATCATTGTCAGGGGGATGCTAGGATACATAAGAAACCACAAAAATTTAAATATAATCAACATTTCAAACTTTACATAGGGCAATACATGTTTCAACAGTTGACTCAAAGGTAACATTAGCTGGAACATATACGTAATATTTAACAATGTCATCAACTGTTTTTGGGCAGCAGATGAACACGCAACTAAAAAAAAAAAAAATTATGTAGGAACTCCGATCATCAAATTAATTCATGACGAGGATTATTTTGACAAATCTAGATTTCAGATAATTGGATTAAGACACACTAAATCGTATCTTTGAAAAAAAAACATTTTATTTAATTAGTCCTTTATTAAACATTTGAGTTTTCTCACATAAAATGAGACTTGAAATTTATCTGTCCAGCTGATCTTTGTTTTTTTTTTGGCTTACACCATTTGAATGTTGTTTTTCTTCTTTGTCATTGTTAGCCTTGTTCACATTGTTTTTCTGCACCATGCTCACTTTCTAATCCACAAACCAACTGAAGAGTTGGACTCACTTTCTTGTTAATGTTAGAAATTGTTGCTGCACTGAACTAATATCTTTTGAAAGATTTTTTTCCCTTGGTTACCGGGTTTGCTGCCCAGTACAGGATATCCCTGCATGCAAAGTGCGGTGCTGTCTAATTAAATATTCTCAGCAGTTGGAAAATATAAAAAAAATAGGCCATATGGCCGCTACCCTGGCAAAAAATTAAAAATCAGGGCAACCTACCCCACTTCAAAAATATTTATAGAATATGTGATTCCTATATACAAACAACTGGATATGTTGGGTGTGCTACCGTGTTCGTGAACTGTGCTGGAGAATCAGGAGTACTTATGGAGTTGTACGTGTTGTGCAATGAAGATCATTCTTAAAACAAAACAAAACCATAACTTCCCTTGAGTCCTCCGTTTTCAACAAATTAATTATTTCACTGTGTCCTGCCATTGTTAGACCAAAATGTTTCCATTTTTCTATAAAAAAAAAATTAGAATGGGTTTTCAAGATAAACTAACAACAACACTAAATCTGGACTAAAGAACAGCTGGGAATGGACTAGAATTTTTTTTTTTCCGATGATGACTTCACAACACAGTCTAGTCAACAGATCTCACTGATTCATTGACACTATCTTTGTATGATAGCAATATACTAAAATGGTTCATACCAAGCCACAAGCAAAAAAGAGGAGGATAATCTATAGAAGCCCGCCAACACTTGACAGCAAACATGAATCTGCAAAGAACAAAGACAGTCAGCCGGAGAGAAAAGACTGCCCCAATTACTCGCGTTGGGGGCCTAGGTTTCTTCTCAGAAGCCAAACAATACTAGTCACTGACACTATGACCAATGAGCAGCGTAGAGAGTTTGAAGGCATCGGATAACAGTCTCTGAATCCTGACAAAGCAACACCACCGGTAAAACAAGATGTCAGGGCGGAGGCTCCATCGTGCTCTGACCAGGCAACATCTGCAAAAAGATGGCCACAAAACTTCGACGGCAGAGGGCAACAGATGCTCTAAAGCCCGACAAAGCAAAACCACAGCCAAAACAAGATATTCATAGTCCGAGTTTCCATCTACATGCAAGTGACCAGCAACTTCGGTAAAACGAGACCTCAGAGGCAGAACGTGAAATCCGTCCCGCAGACAAACTTACTCAAACTGAGACGGAAGTCGAACGTGCCAACTTCGCAAGCAAAAGACATGCCGTTTCTCACGAGGCACTACAGGAGAGGATCATTAAGAATTCACTCAGATGTCTGGAGGTGAGAGGCCTCACTCAGGGCCCTACCCGACTATAAAGTGATTTGGTATCCTCAAGGCAATAACGGGCAGAGAGAGTATAACTAGAGTTTCAAAGACACGAAAAAGGAGTTATAATAGCTCTAAACTAACACGGAAGAAGACAAACGAAATGATGGATCCCGAAAACTAGAGTCCGGACACAAAGAAGTCCAGCTGCCCCACCAGATTAAAAGTTACTGTGGAGATCGAACAAGAAAGGACCAAAAAGAGACTTGTAAGAGGGGTCGACAACAATTGGTCTACACAAGAAGTCCACAACCGCTTGCAAACAGAAAACAAGAATGTCAAAATAACACAGGTTGAAAGACGGAAGAACATGGGGACAAAGAAGGACACAAACCTAGTTATCCTAACTAATAAAGGGACTCCAAGGACCAAGTCAACTAAACCTAGATGATAGATGTAGAAAAACAGAAGAGGACATCCCCGCCTGTTATGCAGTGCTCAAACTGCCAGCAATTTCGCACACTAAGAAAACCTGCAAGAGAGAGACAGTTTGTTGGTACTGTGCGGAAGTCTCTACAAATGAATGGTCCTCACGTAAAAAAGGATACCAACTATAAAGTGGTGCAAACTCCAACAGAACCTGCGCAAAACTTCGTACTCGTGGCTGTCCGATCTTCTATGAGACAACAGGGCCATACTGAAGGAGTCTATAACCAAAAAACCTTCTCCTTCAGAGAAGCAGACCCGAGTGGCTTCAGATGGCACTGCTAAACAGGAACAGCACACAAGAACCCAAACTTAATAAAAACTTACCACAGAGGTGCGAGACATAAAAACAAAACTCAAAGTCGAGAATAACAGACAGCACAGTGCGAAGTCACAGATACCATAAGTGACGAAACAATATGAGCCTTAACAGAGCACCCAGGCAATGTTACAGAACATGAAATCGATTCAACACCAGGAAAAAAAAACCCAAAGAGGAACATCGCCAAACTCGCAGAGAATGCAGTCAGCAACCCATAAGCCTCTGACTGCTTGCGTCAGCGAACCAGAGCGATCAAGAAAACCTACTCCAACCTCCACGTGGTGGTCCTGGAAACAGGCTGCATCACTGCAGTCTGGCTGAGAGAGTAGGGATCAAAGAGGGAAGGCAAACCCGGTCCCAAAAAATGCCGTGCTGAAGTCGGATGTGTCAGCCAAAAGGTGCATATATCGCAGCTCCGGTGTAAACAGACACAACGCAACCAACGTCCTTTTCAGGACGAACGAGGAAGAAGAAGAAGATTCAACACCAAACAGAAGTTGACATTGCCAAACTCACAGAGCTAAAGGAAGAGAACGAAGAAGTCCTCAAAAGAATTGAAACAGAGAGAAGGAATCATCGAGGATATCATAACAAAAAAGCGACCAAAGGAGGGAACGAAGCTAAGCATCTAAAGACAAAATAATAGCCGAAATTGTAGAAGAACGCCTTCCAAAAGAGCAATCAAGGAAGAGAAAGAAGCGGAAAACAAAATAATTACTGAAACCCTAAAGGAACTCCTACCAAATATAAAAATAAAAGACAGTCATGATCAACACACAGCCGAAAAAGACACCAAAACGAGTAGGGACCAAACAGGCAGCTAGTGGTCCTTTTCAGGACCAGTCATTTCCAGGACTAGGAACGTGGGATACCAAGCGAAGACGTTAATAAACCCTAGTATACCCCAATATAACCATTTTTAACCCTTCAAAGGGTTTTGGTTTGAACAGGGGTAGTATAACAGCAAAAATAAACAGACGTAAGGGGGAAAAAAAAAACTGAAATGATGACACAAGAGTAGGACACAATCATAGTAGTGGTGCTTTTTGTCACAGTAACCGTTCCCGGATTCCTTGGGTTTGGTGGTGAATCAGTTAATTTGGCAATTTGATAATCGAGGTTTGGAAAACCAGAGTACTACTGTAACAGATAAACATTTAAAAAACAAAACATAACAAGGCTAATAAGAGATCACCAATTACAATCACACAAAAGGCCTACAAGGAGCTTTCATTGGATTAGAAATATAATGGAGATCCAAAGAAATCAAGTCCCATCACAAAAATCAGAATCTTCAATTGAAAAAGTCATGTCATTCCTTTTGGTATAGCTTTGAAATATATATAGAGAGAAAAAAAAAATCTACAGACTTTCATTCATGGGTGACTGTATGGAATAGGATTTAAGTGGTATGACAAGATCACTGATGTGGAACTGATGACTAGAACTAGATGAGTGTCAGTGGAACAAGAGATGAGAAGAAGATACTGGCAATAAATATGACACACGTTGAGAAACCTGTTGACAGCATTACAAGGCTGTCCTTGGTCTTGAATCCCCAGGGTAAGAGAAGCAGAGGAAGACCAAAGAAACACCCATGGAGAAGAGAACTGGAGACACAGAAATGAAAGTGATGAAGAAAACATGGAAAGACATTGAGCTGATGGCACAGAGAAAGACAGGAAGACTTGGTTGAAGGCCCATGCTCCTTGGGGAGCTGAAGGGGTGTTGATTACAATCACACAAATAAATCCATCTTAACTGTTCTTATACACCTGTCCCCTGATCAAGATTAGCTACCAATGCATTTGGCTATTTTATTCTTGTGTCACCATCAGGCTTATTATTTTTACCTCTTCATGCTGTTTTGTCCTTTAACTCTTACTATCCAGGAGCTAAAACCGCGTTTTTTTTACGCGCTAGTTTAGCTATCGTTACCGTCGCGCGCCACTTCATGGGCGAGCCGTAAAATTGGTACTAAACCCGCGCCACTTCACGGGGCTTGCTGGATTGTAAGAGTTAATTCTTCAGCTAAACCACACTTACTCATTTGTTTAATGTACAGCAATACATAAATAATATCTCCAATAATCCCTGTTCCCAGTATGAGAAAATTTGTAAATTCTGCTAGGCTTTCACTGGTAATATTTTTTCTGCCCTTGTTTTTCAGTTTCATAAACTTGAAAACAAAAGTAAGGCCACTTTATTTAAAAAATGAAATTAAATTAACAATCAAAATTCAGGAATGTATGGCTGTTACCGCATACGCCTGAATTTTGAGTTGTATTTTAACTGGTAAAACTCTGAGAGAAGATAATGGACAGTTTAATATAACATACATTGATAAAAATTAACAGCAGAATTGATAAAAAAGCATCAGGGTGGGAAGATATGGACAAACATGATCGTTAATGCTAGCTAGTATGCACGGCAACTTGAAATTATGCAAGACATTAGGTGTGTTCTAAAGAATCAAATCACTTGTCTAGGGTGGATTGGTAACACTTCTGGTGATCTGCAGTTTGTTTGACTCTTGCCTCTGAGAAGTCTGAGATAATGTGACACACACATTTTAGTTGTTGGTATGTATTTACCAGAAAACAGTTTAGGTAAAGCTACGGCAGTAAACGTGACACTGGGACAAAGGTGAAAGACACATTTTGCACACATGCATTTAAGGTTCTTTTTTTAAACCACCTGTAAAAATAAATATATTCATCCCATTTTGTCTTTTTATTTACTAGAAAAAGATATATGGATGTTCTATAAATCTAGAACCACTGTGGCAAATATATATGATTCATGATTTTGTTTTTATTTCTGCCCATTACAGAACCTTCATAAGACAGTTTCTAACGCTGACAATCACTTTGATCATTGGGATGGGCAAAGAGGGCCAAGTGGTTGGCCAGGAGCTCTGATCTTGCCCCTTAACTTTTTCCATTGATGAGATAAACAGAAGGTGTTGCTGATCTGTAAAATGAGAGCTCAGGATTGCTGCATATTTGTGGATAGCACATCACACAAATAGGTTAAATTGCCATTAGTTCTCGTTACCAATCAGCCAAGGAGTTGGCTAACGGGGGTAATTTTTATTTATTTTATTGTATTTTTTTCATTTGTGTATCCTGTTTTATAATAATACCCCTGTTTTTGTCTGTGCAACAGATGCACATGTATCGCTTAGGACTGGACTGGATGTAAATAACAGGTGGAAGGGAAAAAAATGGTTCAGTGGTAATGTTATACAAAATTAATTTCAAGTGCTTTGCAAAAAAAACACTGATAAGGGCATTCGAACAATTGGTGAATATTTCATATAAAGGTGCGTCAGCTAGGTTTAATGTCTGAAAGCAGATCCATAAAATAGGAACCAATCAACTAAGATCCTAGGGAATCAATTAAACAACCAAAGTTAAGAGCTGGAAAATTGAAGGAAAATAGTCCAACAGGCTTCAAAACAGACAGGCAGATAAACAGGTAAAAATAATTAATAGACAATTGATTTATTAATTTGTGCAAATAGATGAGGTTAATACATGGAAAAATACCGGATCGTGCAGGAATAGTGGAAGCCAGAATATTTTTCAAAAAGGAGATTTAATGCAGTAAAAATAAATCCTGGCTGTTGTCCACAGTGGCAAAGTTAGGTCAAAACAGCACATTTCACTTTTAACATTCTAATGCCAGTTAAATGGGTAACCTTACCAGGTTAATGTGGAACAATACAGCCTAAACAAGTAGAACAAATGAGAAAAATCAAATATTATTTGAATGGGACAAAGCGCCAATGATGTGTTTTCTTGAAACTAACTTGACTGGGAGTAAACATCATTTGGCTAAAAGTCTTAATAAATAGTAATACTTAATATTGAGAGGGAATACGGTTTTATTTTGGAGGAGTTCCTTGACAGCGTTCCAAACAGTCCTCTGAAAGTGCCTCAACAGGGTAGTGTGATAGGAAAAGTTTGCCATTAATAAAAAAGGCAGTTTCCAGGTTTGACTTTTTATGATGTATGAACGATAAATAAGTCCACATGGCCAGGGAATTTTGGAATTGAAAATGTATATGTGTGTCTGTATTGTCCTCTTATTTACACATGATCAGTTTTTACACGGACGCTTTTCTAGGTGACAAGCACTGAATCTGTTATAGTTTTAGGTAGAAAAAAATTATAAATGGAATTCCGATATTTATAGAATGGCTTTTTACAATAAATAGAATTTATTGGGTACCAAAAAAGTTGGTTCGGTGGGTCTCTTGGCTAGCCAATCAGAATGGAATGGAAGCACTGAAAACATTCTTTCCAGTGTTCTGGCCTAAGGTTTAAGATATATGGCATACATATACCTAAAATGTACAGATTCACGTGAAGAAAATAGAATAATGAATACGGTACCTTGGAAATGATTTTTTACATAATAATGAACACCATGATACAAACTCTGAGCATAAAATGTTTTGTCCTGGAAATCTGCTGTAAACAAACAGTAAGTCAATAGAATTCCAAAACAGTTAGTAATTGATTTTCATAAGTTTTATTCTGACATGCAAGGAAGGGATGTTAATTTCCTCCAGCAGTAAAATTTAATTCTAAAATGCAACATCAACACTGGTAGATATTAATAGTTTACTATTTTTTGTCAGGCCCCCCCTGGATGAACCATTACTGGTTGCAGAACAACAGAACTTCCTTATATGCACCATTCCATTCAGGATTGAGAGAGTTCCCCGCTTTGAAGCAAAAGCAGATTACATATTGTTTTGTATTGCAAACAAATTTCCATTGGTAATACTTACATTTAGGGGACTAGAATTTATAGAGTGACCGCCCCTGGGATTGGATAGATTTACAAAGACCAAGACAAACATTACAAGGTGAGGTCCACTCTATAATTTACTAATCTTATGGTAAAGATTACCATTCTCTCTCTCAGTTAAATTTTATTCAAATTTTTTTTCTTTTTTTTAAAAGACAGACATATTGCGAAAAATCACAACAAATAAAAATACACCATAATCAAAGACATTGACAACAAAATCCTCCAAGCAGTGTGACATGTTCTGAACAAGCATGAAGTATTTCAATTAATTTGCTTCTTAATTTGATAACCATTATTGCTTAGATGTACTGCAAATCTTATCTATGAAACACTCTAACTTACTTCCCTTCCATGCTTCAGAATGTCTTTCATTCATCATTCTTGTGTATCCAAGACATAGAAAAATCGATGAAAAGGCAGTAAATTCAAATGAGGGCCACAACCCCTTAGGTTTTTTTGCATAATGACATCTGTGACAGCAATCAAACACAAAATTGAATGTTGTTAGTGTCTGTGGCAACATGTTTGATGACAATAGATTTCCTTAATCGGGACTCTTATTTTTTAGCCTTCAAACTGTGCCTGAATGTATTGCTGCAGCCTCTTGGTATGACTGCTTCCCTGAAAACAAAATGTAAAAAAATAAAACTTGCACTAGGTGATGAAACATACTGCTTGGAAGGAACTGCAGAAACAGAGATGGCCAAGAAGGAACCATAGCTGAGACACTACAGAAAGCATGGCCACCCACCGAGCAAAGTGCAGTCAGTTTGTTGCTGTCTTAGAAGAGCCACCAGGCATGACAGCACTAATTGCTTAATCAGTCAGTGGCCAAGGACTAAAGAAGAAGTGTTGAAGCACTAGAGTGGGAGATACTCTCTATTGCAAGGCTCTCTTATAGACTTTTCTGTCATTGTAACACAAAAGCATACAAAAACTTTATTATCCTTGACAGTATCTAAACGTGTACTTAAAAACTTTCAAATATGAGTGACTAAGCTCCATAACTGCAATTCTAAAAAATAAGTAAAAAAAAAAAACAATATAAATCTATAAAAAGTAACCACTAACAATTTTTTTTCATCATAAATATCTCTTTTTTTTAATCTTATCAAAACTGCAGCTGGCCCCCTTGCAGGAAGCTTGCATAAAAAACACATGCTCCCTTAGTAGTGGTTTCTGAAACAGTTTGTTTTACATGATGAGGTTACCAGCCCCTCTCGCAGCTTTCGTATTAGTCTTCCTTTATAACATGTCTGGGGAAACAGTAGTCCTGTTCTATCTTGCACTGCTAGGTGACAGCTAGTTCTTAAGGAGCATCAAAGGAAAAAAGAATCAGTACATATGAGCAGTGGCGTACTAAGATGGGTGCGAGGGAGGCAGTCATAATACTTAATGTTAAAATGTGCTTGCAAGTGTATTTCTTTATGAGGAGGGGGGTGCCAAAGGTAGTATCTGCCCCGAGTGCCAAATACTTTAGGGACGCTTTTGCATATGAGGTGACAACCAAAAGTCCTCAGACTGGCTACATGAAGCCCTCAATGTAAGTAGAATGTACTTGCACTGCTAAATAGCGCTAAAGACTTCCTTTATGAAGCATTGTGCCAAATTTCTTATTGATGTGTGCATGTGTTCCTTTTTCACAAGTTTCTTGTTTGTTTGTAAGGGGCTGGCAGTGTCATTCTGCAATTTGAGAGAGAAGTGAAATGACAGACATGAAGAAGCTGCATTTCTGCATCAAGTATTGCTTCAAACTTGGCAAATCAAAAAGTTGGAGACCTATGAATCCCCACTTGGTGACAAAGCTACAAGCAGAACTCAAACTTGTGGGTATTTCTCATGCTTCAAACATCCGCAAATGGCAGGAAAAGGAGCATACCCAGGACTGGCACCTGTGTCATGACATTGTACCAGCTCACATTGCTCTATTTGTGCAGTAGCTTTTGGCTGGAAACAACATATGAGTGGCCCCCCCTCTCCCCCTGACTTTCCCAATTTAGCCTTCTGCAGCTTCTTCCTGTTTCATAAAATGGAAATTCAGCTGAAGGTATTAAGATCTGAGAACATCAAGGAGATTCAGGTTGAATCGCAGAAGGTTGATGAATAACATCCCAACAATGGAGTTCCAGAGGTGCTTCAAGCACAAAGGCACTGGGATCATTGTATCCATTCCCAATGGGACAGCAACAATAAGAACCCTCTGGTAGCCTAAAGTTTTTTTTTGGCTACAGTTTTGGGACTTTTGGACAACACCCTGAATAAAATTCAAGCCATTCCAATGTGAAAAATACAATAAACTTCCTATTTCTATTGTGCATTGCTGACTTGCTATTTCTAAATATTATACTAAGGAAAACATCTTAATTTAATCTGAACACATGTACTCATATAAATATAAAGCTAATTTATGCCTCTACTTCCATGACTTGAAAGGTTTAACATGTTGACCACTTTGGTACTACTGTCTCTCCATAGTATATTATCCTATCAGACTTTTATGTCTTACTTCCAATGAAATACAGAGAAGAAAACTAAATAATTTTTACGTAGGAAAAACCCTCTGCAGTTCCCGGGGGTCACTGCCGAGACAAAGAAAGGAATATGACTACTTCACCCTCAGGGATATCATAAAAGGTGACTAATATGAGGTTGTGCACAGGGATGGGCTGGCAGCCTCATCATATAAAACTAATTGCCACAGAAACCACCCAGCAAGAGCATTTGAATGCTTGGTGCAGGCTTGCTACAAGGGGGCCAGCTACAGTAGTGGCTATATGCTCAATAAGGAGCACAAAGTAAAATGATGGTGATTAATTTGGTCATACTTTTTTAACCCTTTCAGCACCAGTATGATGTGTGCCGTACAGTATAAATCTTCAAAATTTTGTCGCAGTGCCATACAGCGTACGTCACGGAAGTAGCGCGATACCGCGTTCCCATTCACCTATATGACGTACGGCGTACATCCTATTTTAAAAGCACCAGAACTCTTCTGTTTACAACCGTATCGGCAAATGCTGGGCATAATCGGATTCAGCGTTGAAAAATCTGGCCACTAAGCTTGAAACGAACAAAATATTTTACTGCTAGCGAATACAGTAGAACTGATAAATGATTTTACAAAAGCGAAAGTACAAACATGGATGCTGCCGACCGCAGAACCATAAACATCTTGTGGAAAAAGAGCATGAAAATTCTTGTTTGAGTTGAATTTATTCAACTTGAATGATTCTGACAACTCTTTTTACTGAGATTCTCTTTAATCTTTTTAGTGCCGTCGAGTATGTTTAGTGTATTTGGCTTTTCTAATGCGTGTACCATTTATTCACGTTGAATTCTGAACAACTCTATTTACGAGATTTAATATGTGTAATGTTTATATGTGTATTACGTACCATTTAGAGTTGAGGATTAGGTTTGTGTAGTCTGGTTCAAAAATATACTTTTAATGGGTTTCCTTTTACGATAAAAACTGTTTACAGTCAAATTAAAAATATGACCCCTAAAATTACAATTATCCTGTCGTTCAGAGGAAAGAACTAAGCTGAAAATGGTGTTGTCATTTGAGATGAAAAACCCGTCGTTGCGAAGGGGTGTTAAATATAAAATTACCTCCAAAACCAAATACTAACCTACGAAAAGGTGAGAAGGAGATGGTAGCATTGATGAATAGGGCACACAGTGAGGAAACCTGCTGATAGCATTACAAGGCAGTCCTTCTGAAGGAATTCACATGGTAAGAAAGCTAGAGATAGACCCAAAAAACACACGGAGAAGTAAACTGACATACAAGGAATAAAGAAAACATTGAAATGCCTTAAAAAAAAATGGCACAGGACAGGCGGACTTGTCATACATTAGTCAAAGGGCCTTTGCTCCTTAGGTAACTGAAGGTTAGTCAAAGGAATTCTGATTATCCAATCAGCATTATCTCCTTTTTCATTGCTTATGGAGTATGGAGCCACTCCTGTAGATGGCCTTGAGGAAATCTAAACTAAAGCACAAAACTCTTGCAGTGGTAGTTTATGTAGTAATCTGTTTTACATGATGAGGATGCCAGCTTCAAGCACAACTTCATATTAGTTGTCTTTTAAGACATGCCAGAGAGGCCATTTGTCCTATTCTCCTTTCGCCTCCTCAAAGCTCCCCACCCCACCCCAACTACTCAGGGTAATTATCCAGTAATACTGAAAGTAATTCAGACAGTACAAACCTGTGTACTCTGGAAAACCTATTGTTAATGGTGACTTCTTGATCTTTTCCTCAAAGAGATCTTTCTTGTTGAGAAACAAAATGATGGAGGTCTCTATGAACCATTTATTGTTGCAGATAGAATCAAAAAGTTTTTAAGCTCTCCTGCATTCGATTCTAGGGAAGGAAATAAACATGTTTTATTAGCTTTGTTAACTTACAACCACAGTAAAGTTTTACTGCTTTTATAATATTTCTCATTAAAGACACTGAAAAAAAAACCCAGTAATAATATGAAGAGAGAGAAGAAAGGAAATTGTCTTGTGTGATAGGGCTTTCACTTAGAGGGGTTTGATGTAGAATTTTAACAACTAAAAGAATTAGTCGTAATGAAAGTATGGCTAATATTCAGTCCAACATGTCTGCTACATTTCTTTTTTATTTGTCCCTGAGAATAACCATAGATAGTTTTTCACTGTCTCATCACCATTTGCCTTTTTACTCCTTATGGAGCTACTACTGCAGCTGGTACTTCTGCAAAAAGCCTGTGCCAAAAGTATTTATGTGCTTGAGGAGTAGTGATTTCTCTAGCAATTTCTTTTGCTTAATGAGGTAGCTAGCCCTCTATGCACAACCCCATTAATGAAGGAACAGTAGTCTTATTATTTCTCTGTCTCCTCATAGACCTCCTGGAACTAAATGGGGCATTGCAAGGAACAAGAAATCTGTTACAGATATAGAAGATTCACTGTTGTGATAGATGTAAGATTTCATGCCATGTCGTCAGTCACAGGTTCTTGAGATGTATCACGATCCTATCTGAAGAGCAAGCAGACAGTGCTGTCTGTCATAGATTTGTTCATTCAGGATTCTGAGTGCTCATAACTTTTTATAAATGAAACTACACTCAATAGATGCCAGCCTTTTGATTCTCATGCAGTTGTTTATCAGCAGAGATTTTGGAATTATTTTTTTGCTATTTTTTAATGTTGATCACCATGTATCTTTACTATGTTGTTCTCAATTCCGCTTGCCTTGCGGAATCCATTTTATGTCTTTTCTTGGCGAAGACTCTGTAGCAACATTGTTTAGTTATTCTAGTTTTTCAACAGGATCTTTCAGCTCCCTAAGGAACATAGGCCTTCAACAAATTTATGCCAGATCTACTTGTCCTGCACCATCTGCTCAAGATCTTTTTGCTGCCCTCTTTATCTCTTTTCCATTTCGGTCTTCAGTTCTCTTCTCTATGTTTTTCTGTCTCTTTCTGTCTCTCTTAAACTAGGGATTCCAGAACAAATATTGCCTTGTAGTGCCATCAACAGTTTTAGTATTTTTATTCATATCTCTGTAAATAAAATATCTCTTTAACAAACTTTTGATCCCAAGATCAAATTTATCTCGTCCATATGTTTTTTACAGAAATGAGTTTTGCTGAACTGGTTTTAGTTATTTTCAAGCATTTACTTCCACATAGGAAAAGTTACATGATATATCATGGGTACATAATGTTACCTGCCATAAGTACTAGATCACATTAATATAATGTTATCTCACATATTGTGGGTACTGAAGACTACGTTGTATCATATATCATTGGTACTGGAGACTAATGTTATATTATATATCGTGGGTAGTAGCGACTATTGTTCCCTATCATAAGTTCTTTAAACTAATGTTATATCACATATCATGGATACTAGAGACTGATGTTATACTATATATATATCATGGGTAGTAGCAACTATGGTTAACTAGCATAAGTACTAAAGACTAATGTTATATCATATATCATGGGTACTGGAGACCAATGTTATATCACATATCATAGTTACTGGAGACTAATATTATATCATATAAAAATGGGTACTGGAGACTAATGTTATATAATATATTCATGGATAATAGCAACTATTGTTACCTATTATTAGTACTAGTGACTAACGTTACCCGTCATAGGTACTGTAGACTATTGTTATCTGACATAGGTACTAGAGATTAATGCTATTTCATCTGTCATAGATGCTGAGTCTAATGTTATCTCCTCTATCTTAAGTACTGCAAACAAAATGTTACCTTATCTAAGAAAGGTACTGAAGACTTACTGTTGTCTCATCTTCATGCAAAACTTGGTCATATTCACTCATAGCAACACAGAAAATAATTGCCGTCACATCTTCAAAACAATGAATCCACTTCTTTCGCTCTGACCTCTGTCCACCCACATCAAACAATCTGGAGACAGTTTTAGTTTTATTTCAATGAAACATGCCCACATTAACAGCAACAATGACTTGTAGATGTCATGTGATTATGATTTTGTTTGTGAGTATAATAATAAGATTGTAGTAATTAACTCTTTCTGTTCCAAGTAATTTTTAGGTTTACCAGGCATGAGATTGGATGCCAGTATTTTCAACAGATGATATTTTAAGCAGTCAGTAAGTGCCTTGGCCATCTCCTGAGAATGGAGCCCAATAAATTTCCACAACTTATGCCTACAACAGTAGACAACCAACAGGCAGATAGGTAGACAATCAAGAGGCAGGTTGGTAACCAGTATCACAGAAATCCTCCAACAACACAGACTCATGACATCCAATGTTAATACAAAATAGTGGCATATATATGGTTGCTAATGGTATCTATGTATGGCAAGAACCTAGAAAACTGAAATTTGGGAATGTTATAGAAACTGGGGGATCATAGATTACCTAATAAATGTTCATCTAGTGCCCGATACAAATCTGAAAACCCAAACAGAAGACAGGGGTATGGTTTTGCAGTATTGAAGTCTGTGTGTTCCTTATGCAATTTTTCTCTATAGTTATTTTTCTGATTATTTCTTTTTTATCTCTTCATTATGTACCCCTGTATTCTGTTTGGGTTTTCCTTCCCCCTTCTTGGGGATAAAAGTTTATCTGCCTTCACATTTCCATTCATATTGCAGTGGGCAGGGATCCGCTGTACTTATACTTGCCATTTGAAATTAAGGCCCATTCAATTTCTTAATGCCATTGTCCTATTCTTGGTGACTCACAAATAGCATGTCACATCACACAAACTACTGACAGTTAAAAGTGTGGAATGAGGCTATACACCAGCACTCAGGATTTATTTTGGTGACACATTTTGTTAACCACCTAATGGACATAAAAAATAATAAAAAATAAACCAGTTTGCTGCCATGAGCTAAATGATTATACAGCATTGGTGATGTCAATGTTACAAAATATAACTGCACTGTGGTTCTAACTCTCCTGATCGGTTTAGTTTAGAAGGCAGTTTAATCTTTGAAGTATGAACACTCCATTCTCGCAGCATGAACCTCCGAACTCACTGTAACTATCATGTATTCTATTGTTCTCAGTATTTTTTTTCTTTTACACTCGCATAACCCTCCGAGACTCACTGTAACTATCCATGTATTCTATTGTTTCTCAGTATTTTTTTTCTTTTACACTCTCCTTTTAAAGTGTAAGATTTACTAACCAACTCTTTGTTCCCACTCTCCTATATTCTAATTGTGCACATCATCTGCTTGCCTACGTTCTGTCATCTCTTTTTTTTTCTTTCACTATGTCTAACATTCATTTTTTCCCTAATGCTGGCAGTCCTAGCTTCTGTTCATACAACCTGCACACTCCCTCTCCATCCCTCTCCCTAAATCTTTATGCTAATAGGATTCTTATAATGTTTCTGTAAAACCTCAGCCACTGATCTTCTAAAAAACATGAAATAAAATACAACAAAAATAACATTTGACATTCACTTACTTGAAATTTAAGTTTTTAAAACAAAAGTGGACTTCAACAATGCCAGTGGTTTTAACTCTTGTTCTCAAAATATCTTGTTCTGTGGGCATATAATCCTTGGCACCTAAACGATCTAAATCATCTAAAAAGCTGAAATTAAAAAAGGGGATTATCTGAGTATATATAATATAGAACATTTCTTGTTAAAATGTAAGAAGTATGAACAAATGAGAATTCCAATATTAGATTATTTCCCATCAAATTTACCTATAAATATAAAAGAGGTGGTAAGAATAGACAGACCTATGGAACTGCATATTTTAGTCAAACAAGTATTTATCAAGAACAAAAGTTAATTTTTAGTAATTGGGAAGGTGACGGTCTGATGATGTTCATACAATACTTATGACTTATGGTACGTGAAAGTCAATTAAATATCTAACTGGAAACACCAGGCCTTTATACCCCACCCCCTGAATATTATTTTAGTTTGGTAATTTTGTTTGGTTTTGTTTTGTTTAATCTTGTTTTTATTAATTTATTTTTTAACGTACAGCTGTGCAAGCAAAATTGGTAATTTTGATTTGCCATATTTACAAGCAGTGCTGTTTTTGCAAGCAACGACATTGGAGAATTTTTCAAAACAACTGTAGGAGTTCGGCAGGGATGTATCCTGTCCCCAGTGCTCTTTAATATTTATCTAGAACATATTATGCAGGAGGCTCTCTACGATTATAAATCAACCATATCGATTGGAGGCCGACCTCTGTGCAACCTACGTTTTGCTGATGATATTGATCTGATAGCTGGATCAGAATCAGAACTTCAAGACCTTACCTCTAGACTGGAGAAAGTAACAAGAACGTATGGGATGGAAATTAATATAGAAAAAAAGCAAGATATTGGTGAATAGCCATAAGAAACATGTTCCGACCAACATTACGTTAAATGGGCAAACGTTAGAAGAAGTTAACACCTTTAAATATCTCGGGTCCACTATATGTAGTGATGGAAGATCAAGTAAAGAAATCAAGACAAGACTTGAGATGGCCTCAGCTGCCATGACAAAGTTGAATGTGATCTGGAAAAGTAACATCAGTTTTCCTGTGAAGATCAAATTATACAAATCACTTGTATTATCTATTCTCTTGTATGGGTGTGAGAGCTGGACACTCACTGCAGATACGGAGCGAAGGATTCAGGCTTTCGAGCATAAATGTTATAGAAGAATTTTGCGCATTTGCTATAAAGAGCACAAAACAAATGTCTATGTTAGAGAGAAGATAAACACCTATGCAGGCCACCAAGAACCACTTTTGTCAATAGTGAAACATCGAAAGCTTGCCTGGTTTGGGCATGTAACTCGTCATGACTCCCTTTCGAAAACGATCCTTCAGGGGACAGTCGAAGGTAAACGGAGAAGAGGAAGGCAAAGAAAATCCTGGGCTGATAACATCAAAGAATGGGCAGGACACGGTTTTTCCACACTTGTACGCATTGCTGAGGATAGAGAGCAGTGGAGGACCCTGTCTGCTGATGCTTCCACCATGGCACCCCTACGACCCATGACGGGTTACGGGCTGAGATGATGATGATGATATTTACAATTATTTGACAAATGTCATCCCACTTTCCTGTATCAGAAGTTATTCATTTTATTTGGAATTGAAAAAGCTATATATCCTAATTGTAACCCATCAGAGGTTGAATGGGATATTTTTCATCATTAATATAAAAACAAAAGCCAGATCCAAACCTCAGAAATGAGGTATCTGAGGAAGGTGGTTGAAGTAACAAGAAGAGACATGGTCCGCAACCAGACGATACGTCAAGGCCTAAAATCCCACCCGCTGCAGACCCAAATAGAACAGTCCCAACTAAGATGGTTTGGCCATGTCTGCAGAATGGGAGAAGATCGGCTACCACGACAAGCATGGGAAACAAAGAGCCAGGGATCCAGACCTCCAGGACGACCCAGAGTCCGCTGGGAGGACAACATTAGACAATCTTTGAAGGACCGAGGACTAGAATGGAACCAGGCCAGGAAGAAGACAGCTGATAGAATAGTCTGGCGCTCTCTCTTCCAAACCTCTACACCTCACGGTAGAAGAGGAACGACTAAGTAAGTAAGTAATATAAAAACAGTAAAAAATATAAAAATAACAAATCAAGTGAGTATCTACACAACACTTTTATTAAAGTTTTTGACAATTCTCCCTTTCAAATTAAAGGTATATATAGGTCAGTTATATAATCCATAATATAGGCCAAAAACAAAACCACAAAGTGGCATCATGTTCTATTCATATGTGAGCAAACACAAAGAAAGATACTCATGGTTTTCTTGGTATTACTATGGCTTTTGTTTGTTTCTTTGCTTTTTTTTAAAAAAAAAAACTATTCTGCTTTTTTCTATTGTAGCTTAAGATAGCAAAGACATTGAATATGTTTTAAGAAAACATCGTTAGTTGATATTTTTCATTTATAAATTGAACATTTTATTATTCTGTCTTTAGCCTTCCTTGAATTTTTGATCAGACCTACAGCATGTTTCTTCCACTTGTGCAAAAGTAACATGCAGTCTGGTAAGAAAGCAGGCACACCAAAAAAAAAAAAAATGAAAAGAAAAATAAATGACAGTGAGACAGAAAAACTGACCAGGAACACAGTCAAACTGGCAGGCTGTCAGACAGATAAAGAGTCAGAAGGGTGAGACACAATATTTTGATGAATTTTTATTCTGTCCGATGCACTTCAGTAAAAGTTCTAAGGCATCTAGATAACAAATGAAAAATGTAATTAATTAGATTCTATGTGTACATTACAGCTACTGAAGTCATCTGCAAAGGATGACTTGTGGGTTATAATTTATGCAGACCTAAATGATCTAAGAGTAACAATCTACAACCTATGTCAGAGATTCAAAATAGTTGTGATGCTGTGGATTCCATCTCACTGCAACATTCCTGGCAGTAAACAGGCTGACAGATTGGCAAAGGAAGGTGGAAAGAAACTACCTCAACATGAAGCAAGTATAATTTAGGAAGAGGCCAAAAGTTTTATCAGGAGCAGAAATAGAAATAAGTGGGAAGCAGAGCATCCAGTCCAGAAAAATGATGCATATTACCAGTTTAGCAGAAGTGAACAAGTGGTAATCTTCAGACATCACACAGACCACAACAGATTGAGATACAAGCTAAAGATAGAAATTACTGATGAGTGTAACTGTGGCACTGATCTAATGACCTTTGAACATGAGCTGCAAAGCTGCCCAACATATGAGAAACAGAGAAAGCATACATGGCCATTACCAGTACTATTCCTGGACAAACTCTGTGAAGATACCAACAACCTCTGGCTAACTACTGCTCTCTTTAAACATATTCAGGTTGATACTAGTACTATTCCTGGACAAACTCTATGAAGATACCAACAACCTCTGGCTAACTACTGCTTTCTTTAAACATATTCAGGTTGATGTCTGAAAGTGTATAGAATAAGAATCTTACTACCAAAAGACTTAAAGTTGATAATGTGCATAAAAAGTTACTATTGTGGCCAAAATACATAAAAACTAAACTGGTATACCAATTTTTTAAAAGTACTATCTGTGACCAATATATCACTTACTATTTGGCAGAGTCATTGAGCTGGTACTCATTTGAACGACCCAGGCACTCTTGCACTCCGGAGTCCACCCACAACCGTTTCATGGCTGCAAGTAATTCTTCAGAAAACGGTTCTGTATCTTCCATCCTAGCTATAACATCTAGCACCATTTTGGCATCAGTCTGAAGAACAAACAGAAATGTTGTATACTTATGCATGTACCTGATCATAGACTGGCTCAGGGCTGTGGAGTCGGAGCTGGGAGTTAGGGTCGGGAGCCTGAGTCGTGGAATCTGTCATTTTTAAATGGAGTTAGTAAAACATATTCAGACTCTGCATTTTATGCCTCATGACTATTTAAAAACTGTAGAAAGTCAGAGTCCCGGGATTCGAAGTTGGACTTCTAATATTTCAGGAGTCAAGAGTTGGAGTCAGAAAAAATGTTTTGATGAAACAGACAAGAAGAAAAAAAAAAAGAGTAATACAGTAGACATTTGACAAAGAACTAGATGACTTGATTTTGCGGATAACCTGTCTTGTACCACATAAACAACAGAACATGTAGGAAAAAACAAACAGACTGACAGAAAAAAATCAGCAAAAACAGGTCTGCACATCAATGTAAATAAAACAAATGAAATGAAAATAAATAACAGGAAAACAGATCCAATAAAGATAAATAATTAGAAGACTGAAGAAGTGCATTACAAAAAAAAAGATATTCCCATAGCAGGTATGGTTGCATGGAAGTGAAGTGTTGGAGACTTCGCATATACCAGGTCTTAGCTTTCTGAGGTGGGATGACAGGCTCCCTTCCCTGCTGACTTTGCCTTTCCTAACTCAAGAGCAGAATTAGCCACCCATTTACAGCTGGGTAGACTGGAAAGTTACGGTTTTAGGATTTGAACCTTGTGACTTTGCCTCAAGAAGGAAGTGACCTCATCACTGTGCCACTCTTTCACTCAAGGCTTAAAGAAGTGTGTAGTTTTACCTAGTTGGAAAGCAACACTGACAAAAAAAATAAGAAATAATCCAGAATATCTTTGCCAGGATCAATGAAACTTCTACCTTCAGCTCTCTACAACCAATGTGGGATTCAGCAGCTTTTTCTTGGAACAAAATATTTTGACTGTTCTACACAAATGTAAAATCTGCCCTCCTCTCTGGTTCACAAACATGGAATGTCATTAAGATATCCAAACTCCAGACATCTACCAACAGATGCCTCAGCTGCATCTTCCATTTAGGATGTGAAAATGGTTGTGCTTGTGTGGGTGTGACATCCTCATCATGATAAACTAATTGCTATGAAACCACTGCTGCAAGAGCATGTAAATGCTTGGTGTAAGCTTTTTGCAGTGGGAGATCAATGCTCCATAGGGAGCACAGAGGAAAATGATGAGATATGATAACAAACACAGACCTTGTGGGTTAGAATTTGAAAATAACCAAGACATTGCCATTTCAATTTTCACTCATTATGAAGCATACAGCCACCATTACTGCTGGCCCCCCGGAAGCCTGCACTAAAACACTCATGTGCTCTTTAAGGGTTCATTTTAGTAGCAATTTGTTTTACACGATGAGGTTGCTAACCACACACACACACATCTTGGTAATCTCCAAAAGAATGTTGCTAATCATTCTACATAGAATATTCACTGTGCGTTTTGCACCTCAAATAGTGTGACACTTCCTAATTACAATCGATACTTGCACACTACGATACATGTCCCCGAAACACTGCTAAAGGGAATAACTTCAAGCGAATGTTCTGTGTGGAACGATTGGCAACATTCTTTTTAAGATTACCCACAACTTTATATTAACTGCATCTTGGGGATCAGCAGCCATATTCTTTTTTTTTCCTAACGACAGAACTCCTTGAAATTACACAGGGCTACAACTTGTACAACTGGAGGTCAACAGGATGCACTCAGGAAACAACCAACCAATATAACCAGACATGCCCTTCGCTGGAACCCACAAGAAAAGAGAAAAGTGGGGAAGGCAAAGAACAATGAAGAACTACGCAAGAGGAAGCTAAAGCAACCAAGCTATGATGGGTAGAATAGTAAAAGATGGCCTAAAACAGAAAGTAAAAGTTGCAGATTATGTTTCACATGGAACTAAAAGGTATAAGAGTTGTATGTAGATATAAATGCATGCATGCAGCTATACATATTAGAAAATTTGGTTAGAAAATTTGGTTAGAATACAGACTAACTGGCATCAAGTGCTTTCTAAATAACATTAGGATAAAGACAAACAGAAAGCAAGAGAAAATGGATCTTTAACATAGCAACATCTATAATAGAAGGGGCTCAGCAATGACAAAAATTATGTGAAGCGCTCAGAGTGGCAATGAATATTGTAGCAACACTGGATAGAAGATAACAATGATCAAAAAGCCATTTCATTTTGTTTTACTTTTAAGCATAAATCTGAAGAAACAAAGCTATCTCATTATAACTTCAGCACTTAAAAATGTTCATTAAAAAATAAGTACAGCAGGACTCTAATTATCTGAATTGGCTGTTAACTGAATGCCAAAAACTTAGGATGCAGGAAAGTCAGCATGCATTGTCATTATTCCAGTCCATTCTACTCTGTTCCCACCTGTATTGTAGTCAGCTTAGTGTTGTGTTTAATTTCTCTTTCAAACCCATTAAAATTTGTACATACATTACAAAATTTACAATGTCATGTAAATGAAGACCTATTTTTCTGACAATGGCAGACAACGAGAAAATAATTGATTGAAAAAGAGGGAATCAGGGAAGAAAATCACCAAAAGATATGTTGTATGGGTAGCAACAATTTCTGACATTAAAAAGACTATTGAATCAATTCTTAAGTTTGTATTTGTATTGGAAAGTGAGGATGGTAGCTCTAGCAGAAAAAAAAAAAAAAAATCTGACCAAAATAAAAGAATCAGTATACACATAGTTTATGCAAAAAAAAAAGATCAGCTGGGTCAATAACGTCAAGATTCATTTTATGTGAGAAAGCTCTAAAGTTTAATAAAGGCTAATTAATAAAATGTTTCTATCTTAGATAAGAGTTTTTCCACCTTAATACAATTATCATAAATTTCAGTTATCTGAACAACCTTTTGCATGAATTAATTCAGATAAGCAGAAATCTATTGTACAAATGCTCAACTTCAGGTTGCTAACACAGGATAAATATTCAAATAATTTGCTTGAATTTTCTGCTAATTTCCTTGTACCAGCAAATATATGTTGGTGCATTTGTTCTAATAAACAGTCAAATATCTTTCTATCTTAGAAGGCAAGTAGAAAATAGACAGATAAAATTGGGACATCTTGATGTTCAACATCATCACCCTTCAGCTCCCCCAGGAGCACAGGACTCCACAACAAACTTATGTCAAGTTGTGCCATCAGCTCAAGGTCTTTCTGTGATCTTGGTGTTGCTTTCTGAAAATTGTCTCTATCATTTTGGTGGACCACACTGTTGGATATGGAATTAATTGGACAAACTAGTTTCATGATCTGCATATGGAATTCATTGGACAAACTAGTTTCATGATCTGCATTTTGCCAATGACCTGTCTCTTCTGTCTCATAACCATGGTCAGATGAGAATAAACACTACACCCGTGTGTTACCGGGGCCCGAAAGGGGAGCAAAGAATAGTAACACTGTCCCCTACCAAGCATGTCGTAAAAAGCGACTAAGGAGGGTTGGGCATGGGGCCGGTTACACCATCCTGTAAAAAAAATTTAAACCACAAAAAACTTCAACAAATATGGACAAGTCAAATAAAGAAAATAAAACACAGCCATCCAAGACAGGAGAAGGTCCTCTCGCGGGGAGGCGTATGATGCAACACAGAGAAAGCCGAAAGGAGTCTGTGTTGCTGACTAACCTTCTTTCTTCTAGGAGAACTTCCAGATTTGGCACCTGGAATGTTCAGACATTAAACGAACAAGGGAAAGTGGCGCAAGTAGCAGCAGAAATGAGGGAATACAAAATCGAGGTTCTGGGAATGTGTGAAACAAAGTGGAAGGGGGTAGACAGGAAGAAACTCATCACAGGTGAATTGGTGCTGTCCTCAGGACATGAAGACGAAAGTTCACACCACAGTGAAGGGGTAGCTCTTATGTTATCTAAAGAAGCACAGAAAGCACTAATTGAATGGGAAGCTGTTGGACCCAGAATAATAACAGCTTCTTTCAAAACAGCTAAAAAGAAAATTCATGTAAATGTCATCCAATGTTATGCACCAACTAATGACAAAGAAGAGTCTGTGATAGAAGCATTTTATACTAAACTACAGGAAATTATGGATAAAGTAAAAAGAAGAGACATCACAATTTTGATGGGTGACATGAATGCAAAGATAGGTACAGTCAACACTGGATTTGAAGAAGTCATGGGAAAACATGGGCTAGGAGTAATGAATGAAAATGGAGAGCTATTCGCAAACTTCTGTGCTTCATATCAACTGGCTATAGGAGGAAGCATGTTTCCACATAAGAGAATACACAAGGCAACATGGATATCACCAGACCATAGAACAGAAAATCAGATTGATCATATATGCATAAACAAGAAGTTTAGATCATCATTGCAGGATGTAAAGGTATATAGAGGAGCAGATGTGGCATCAGATCACCATCTTCTGATAGCCAAAGTAAAAATGAAACTCAAGAGATATGCAACAATGCAAAATTATAGACAACAGTTTAATGTAGGACAGCTAAGAAATCAAGAAACAAGAGACAAATTTGCGGTCACAGTATCCAACAAATTCCAAGTGCTCCAACAGCTGGAAGATGTAGAGAATACAGAAGACTATTGGCAGCAGGTCAAAACAGTATGGAAGGAGACATGTGAAGAAATACTGGGGAAAAGGGAAAGACAACAAAAAGCATGGATAACAACAGAAACCATCAATAAGATAAAAGACAGAAAAAAACAAGAAAGCAGAGTTAAACACAAGCAAAACTAGAAGCTCCAAAGCCAAGGCTCAAGAAGTGTACACAGAAGCAAACAAAGAAGTAAAAAGAAGTATCAAAAGAGACAAGAGGAAGTATATTGAGGAGTTGGCAAGAGAGGCAGAAGATGCTGCAGCCAAAGGAAATATGAGAGAACTGTATAGCAGCACAAAGAAGCTAACAGGGAAATACAAGCAAACAAGTTGCCTCATAAAAGACAAGAATGGGAAACTGCTCAGCAATATACAAGAGCAAATGAAGAGGTGGACAGAATATTTTGGGGACCTTCTCAATAGACCAGCTCCACAAAACCCGCCGGACATCCAGCCAGCAGAAGAAGAGCTACAAATTAACGGTGAAAGACCAACGAAGGAAGAAATAAAGAAAGCCATAAAGCTTCTAAGAGAGGGAAAAGCGTCTGGACCTGATGGCATTCCAGCAGAGGCCATCAAAGCAGATATCGACACAGCTACAGAGATGTTATATAAATTACTTGGTAAAGTCTGGGAAAAGGAAGAGATACCAGCAGAATGGAAGGAAGGATATCTGGTTAAGTTGCCTAAGAAGGGAAATTTACAAGAGTGCACAAATTATAGAGGAATAATGTTACTATCAGTGCCAGGAAAAGTATTAAACAGGATTATCCTTGAGAGATTAAAAGAGTCCATAGACAAGAAACTGAGAGATGAACAAGCAGGTTTTCGACAAAACAGATCATGTACAGACCAGATAGCCACTTTGAGAATAATAGTTGAACAAAGTCTGGAATGGAATTCACCACTATACATCGGATTTGTGGACTACGAAAAGGCATTTGACAGTGTAGACAGAGAATCACTTTGGAAATTGATGAGGCATTATGGAGTTCCCCTGAAGATCATTAATTTAATAAAGAAAACATATGAAGACATGACATGCAGAGTTCTTCACGAAGGACAGCTTACAGAACCGTTTGGGATAAGAACAGGAGTGCGACAGGGATGCCTCTTGTCTCCATTTCTTTTCTTGCTGGCAATAGATTGGGTTATGAGATCATCGACAACACACAACAGAAATGGAATCCAGTGGACTCTGACTAAGCAGTTGGATGATCTGGATTTTGCTGATGACTTGGCTCTTCTGTCCCATAACCATAATCAGATGCAGGACAAATTGAAAACACTCGATGAGAGGTCACAGCAATTGGGTCTGAAAATACACAGGGAAAAGACAAAAAATAATGAGAATAAATGCAGGTAATGATAACAGGGTTGAACTTGAAGAAACACCAATTCAAGATGTAGAATCATACACATATCTTGGCAGTAATATAGACAAAGTTGGAGGGACAGACAGCGATATCAAAATAAGAATACAAAAGGCAAGAGGAGCTTTCATTGCATTGGGAAATATATGGAGATCAAGAGAAATCGGATCCAACACGAAAATAAGAATCTTCAACTCAAATGTGAAGTCAGTCCTATTGTATGGCTCGGAGACATGGAGAACAACAAAGACAACAACCAAAAAGCTACAGACTTTCATAAATGGGTGCTTGCGTAGAATAGAGGGATTAAAATGGTATGACAAGGTTACCAACGTGGAACTGATGACAAGACTAGACAAGTGCCAGTGGAACAAGAGATGAGAAGAAGACGATGGCGATGGATAGGACACACACTGAGGAAACCTGTTGATAGCATTACAAGGCAGTCCTTGTTCTGGAACCCCCAGGGCAAGAGAGCAGAGGAAGACCAAGAAGTACATGGAGAAGAGAGTTGGAAACAGAGGTGAAAATGATGAGGAGAACATGGAAAGAACTTGAGATGATGGCACGGGACAGGAGGACTTGGCATGTGTTTGTTGAAGGCCTATGCTCCTTTGGGAGTGGAGGGTTATGAATGAATAGCAAGGTTGCACTTGAAGAAACACTTCTTCAAGATGTAGAATCATACACATATCTTGGCAGCGATACAGACAAAGTTGGAGGGACAGACAGTGATATTAAATTATAATACAAATGGCTAGAGGAGCTTTCATTGAATTGGGAAATATATGGAAATCAAAAGAAATCAAGTCCAATATAAAAATAAAAATCTGCAACTCAAATTATAGACCATCCTATTCTATGGCTCTGAAACATGGAGAAAAATAAAAACAACAATAAAGAAACTACATACATGGATGCTGCATAGTCTAGAACTGAAAGAGTGAAATGGTGTGAAAAGATCACCTATGTGGAACTGATGACCAACAAAAGCCTAGCAGAAAAAAGATGTCAATAGCGAGAGAGAGCAACATGGTATCATGGAAGAAGAAACATTACAGACCCCATAGACATTAACCATTGACACAGCAAACGGCAGATAAATTACAGCATGGAAGAGCCAACACAAACAACAAAGTAAAACACTATATGTAAAGATGAACACTATATACCCAAATTATAACCCACATGGGGTTGAACCGGATATCCCTTGCACACAAAAAACACCAGTTTTCAAGTGCGGGGTTCAAAAACCTAAACCTTAAATGAACCAGACAAGTGCCAGTGGAACAAGAGCTGAGGAGATGATGCTAGAGGTGGATAGGACAAACACTGAGGAAATCTCTTGATAACATTTACCAGGCAGTACTTGCTCTAGAATCCTCAAGGTAATAGAGGTGGAGGGAGACTGAAAAATACATGGAGAAAAGAACTTAGAGACAGAAATGAACGGGATGAGGAAAACATGGAAAGATCTTGAGCTGATGGCACAGGACAGGAGGACTTGATTTAAGTTTGTTGAAGACCTATGCTCCCTGGGGAGCTGGAGGATAATGAATGAACGACATTGTCAAATATTACATGAGAAAAGAAGAACAAGAGATGAAGTCAGACAGTCACCTCTGCATAAACTGCATGAGTAAATGAGAGACAAAGATAAGTTTCAAAACACAAAGTAAATCCACTATCTTAGTTATGTATTATATTGTCTTTATCAATACCCTCTCACTCCCCAAGGTGCACAGGTCTTCAACAAACACATGCAAAAATTCTTCCTGTCAAGTGCTATCAGCTTGAGTTCTTTCCACGTTTTCCTCCTCGTTTTCACTTGTCTCCAGCTTTCTTCTCCATGTGTTTCTTTGGACTACCTCTGTCTCTTTTTCCCTGGAGATTCAAGGACTACCTTGTAATGCTATCAACAGGTTTCCTCAGTGTGTATCCTATCCATCGATTTCTTCTCATCTTTTGTTATTGTCTTTATTTTAATTGCCATAATAAATTAGCATTAGATATTTTTATATTTTAAAAAAAAGTATTTTGGTTTTTTTCTCATTTGTTAGTGGCAATACATAGGGCAACTGCAACAACAGCACCATATGTAATCTGAATTTGTAATTAAGTGGGACAATTTTATGTCATTTAGTTTATAAGAAACAGAGAAATCAAGTGGCATCATTCTTTTTGCTTGTAGCAACTACATGTATTGCAAAGCTCATCAGGCACAGTATTGTTCAACTGAAATTAGCAATTTTCATTTACCAGCATAAAACATAGTAGTCTCTTTCATCAAACAAGTAGGTGACACAAGTTAGCATCAAAGCTACTTGGATCTTGGCTCACAAGAATGTGCCATTTGTTGGTGCTGAAATAGATCTGCTGAAGTGGACTACTCAAGCACCATACTGCTGTTAACTGCCTGTTACCACTTTTCTTACACATGCTTACTTAAGTGGGTATCACTGCACTTACACATTTAGCTAATACTGGCATTATGCAAGGCCATGCACTCACCTCTCTTGCATTATCAGCAAAAGTTATGTTCAGCGTGCTCATTGCCCTTATAATGGCCACCAAGGACTGTATTGTGTTGCTGTATACCACTGGCTTGTACTGCTTATTGTCTTCAAGAGTAAAACCACCTTCGTGGATAATTCTAGAGTGAACAAAAAAAAAAAAGCTATTTATTACAAATAAAATAATTTGAAAGTTTATTTGTATTCTAATGTGGTATTAATATAGTAATGCCTATGGCCATACCATGTTGAAAATGCTACATCTCGTATGATTGCCACAGTCAAGAATGTCAGGCATGGTTCCTACTTAAATGAATGACAGTTTGGGAACACCACGTGTTGTAGACACTTAGAATAGAAAAGTGGTAGAGGAGATAGAGTGTGTGCTTTTCAAGGCAAAATTACCTGGTTCAGAACCAGGTAGCATCTTGTTCCAGTCTACCTAGCTGTAAATGGGTATCTGACTGCTCTTGAATTTGGGAAGGCAAAGGGAGAGAGGAAGGGAAATGGTCACCCCCACCTCATAAAGCTGAGACCTAGTATAGGTGAAAGCTCTAATACTTCACTCCCCCACAGTGTAGTACTACCTTACATAGTAACGGTTCCTAGCTCATCCTAATGATTGTGAAATAGTACTAGTGTCATCTTTCACAACAAAGCAGAAATCCCAATATAAACTTTAAAAATATATTTCATCATGTATTGTTTTAACAATAATGTGCTCCAACAAACAAGAAGATAAAGTTAATACAGAAGACCACTAAAAACAAATGCAAAATATATGGAGTGATAAATGTGAAGAAGTTCTGGAACAAAGAGAATACCAGGAAAAGGCATAAATAACAACATAAATCACAAATACATATGTGTCAACTTGTATAGGAAAGGGATAATGTGTACAGGAATTTTAAATTTTTGTCAGTGTACAGTTGTACAAGCAGTTTGTACAGGTGTTTTTATGTACTTTTTCTTTCCTCTTCAAAATTAGTTTCTTTGTTTTTTACTATTTTAAAACTGTTCATCTTCTGTATTACAAATTACTTTTGTGTCAAGTTTTTTTTTTCTTTTTTTTTTTCAACTTTGTAAGGTTTTTATTGGTATTTCATTACAGGTTTAAACTGTGAAACAGGTTTTTATTGGTATTGCGTACACGTTTTTTATCTCAAGAGGTTGACAGGTATGCAAATAAGACAGAATGATGCAAAAAATAAGAAAGAATGTTTTAAAATATAAGCAAACCAAAATTTACTTCATATAGGTCCAGAGGGGTC
Organism: Oreohelix idahoensis; assembly: GCA_024509875.1. Taxonomy (NCBI): domain Eukaryota; kingdom Metazoa; phylum Mollusca; class Gastropoda; order Stylommatophora; family Oreohelicidae; genus Oreohelix; species Oreohelix idahoensis. The sequence continues at coordinate 186,705 of JAMPIV010023210.1, read as the reverse complement.
TCTGATGACACAAAGAAAGAACAGGACAATCGCACCCTCAAGCATGTCATACAAGATGACATATATGAGGTTGTGCTTGGGGCAGACAATCTCATCATGTAAAACTACGGTCATTGAAACAGATACCACCACTGCAAGAGCATGTGAATGCTTGGTGCAGGCTTCCTGCAAGGGGGACAAGCTACAGTAGTTACTCCATGCTCTGTAAGGAGCCCAAGGGAAACTGATAATGATAAAACCAGAATTTCCACAACTAAATCTGACAAAATATGCATAAGAAGCAGGGCAGAATTAAGCCAAGAAGGGCATGTAGGCTTTTTGGTGTTTGGGTTCCCCTTATCTAATAGGCAATAATTTTAATTATTTTTTTTCAAACACCTTAGTACGGTGATGGTATATACTAGTGTTATAAATAGACTGGGATGTTAGTTTGTGAGCATTGCTTACCTGTTTTATTAGTAGTTATTTTTTTATTAATGTTTATTAGTATTATTTTAATTTTTATTAAGGTAAACACAAAAACACATTTATTGAAAAGTCGATGCATTTTAAAAAATTAACGCCGTCTGCTAAAGGTTATCAGACGTGCAATTGTAAAGGTTAAGGCATTTAATATATTGCGATAGATGTTTCAATTATTGAACGCTCCATACACGATCGATTATGACGTGTATAGCGTTGTTTGGGTCACAGTCGGTAACTAAGAAACGCTACCCTTTGTTACTTGACCGCCAAGCTGAATAGCTGCGTTTTTCTAACCTTCCAATTCAATGGCATGATATAGCCATATATATGCATTTTTTGATGGACCAGGGTCAGTCCTAGAACTCTATATGAGAGGAAAATTTATGGAGGTTAGTATTTAACTAGAATTCTCAGAAGGAGAAGAATAATCGTCAAATTCATATGAAATATTCAGACTCGCAGTCTCACTGTCGGCAGGTAGCCATGTCTAGCTGCGCGTGCATATAGCTGTGATGTTCTGACGACAATACTGCATTGTATCCTTAAACGGACATTGACACGTAAACCAGCAGTCTACGTTATTGATTAATTTATGCATGACTTATAAGGACTTATGTTCTGTTCCTATTTGAAATGATCATCCTGTGTGTACAACTGTGAATTAAATGTATGGACTCAATGAAATGACTTATCAAATCAATCGTATTCCAAGGTTCAAGTATTGTTTGGAATCTTCCACCCCCGCATTCGCTTAATCTTCCATCGAAGGCACGATGCACTATCACTGAATAAAAAAAAAACTAACATATCAAAGAAAAAACAATGGCCAGAAATTTATAGTTGTTTTATTCATATCACATGGAACATTGTTCAGAGCAAACCACCTTGTAACAGTGGTGCCCGGTATGTGGGGACGAAAAAACAACCAAAAACCAAAAATTTTTTCATGACTTTCGAATGAAATATTTACGATCAAGTTTCGATCACATGACCATTACGAAGCTGACGTGACGCACGTGATCATGAATAGCAACATGACGTCACTGTTGCATTGTCGCAGTGAAGAAGACATCTTTTCAACGCCTCTCTAGTTCGCTTCAAATTGATCAAGATGCACAAGATGGACTACCGTTGCCTGCCCATCAGGAGCAGACAGTCAAAGGCACAGGCCTAGCTGTTGACGACCTCTAGCACTGATCTAAGCAACGGAAAAGATAAGTCTAGGTGTTTAACTGTTGTTATTGCAAACAGTGCTAACTGAGTCCATGCCCTCTGCCTACATCGGCATGTTTTTACCTATGTTTAATGTACTTTTTGTTGTCTTAATGTGTTGTTAATTCGTGGGAGGTAGGGAGGATGAACCGAAATTAGATTCTGTGGCTCTCACGATGCCTGAATTGATTTCGGTCGTTTCTTAGGGCAGTTAAACGATTGCACTTTTGGAAGCCCCATTGAGGTTTGCCATTGGACTATCTGTCCAAATCTGCTGTCGTTTGACGATTTGTGTTAGCTGTACCGTTCCGTAGATAACTGGTGTATTTTATTCGTACTCAGTTAACAATTTTATTCAGTTTTGTATCATGTTCGTTAACTATTTCGTCCAGACTACTCTCACTATAATTTATTTTATGATTGTTAAATGTTCGTCCGTTATGAGTCCTGTGATGTCATCATTTTTTGCAGTCATTTTTTTTCTGTACTTTGAATATTAAGTTGACCTCGGGTCAGACCTTGACCCTTCATTTGGCTTGTAACACTTCCGCTTGTTTTATTTAGTTCATAAATTCATTTTTAATTGTGAAAATGTCTTGTTTGCGTCTTAACATTGTTTGTACCCTTTAGTTGCATCATTGTTTTGTTTGTCCTCATGATATATATATAATACTACATTAATAATATGATATTATATGCAATAATACACTTGTAATTTAATTTAATTAATTTTTTCTGATATTTAAGGTTAATATGGGACATTGCATAATTATGCAGTGTTAGTCCAAGAAAGTAGCACTACAATTTATAAGAGATGCCTAGGGCATAATAATATATTATATATATATTGACCAAATAAAATAATCTTATAGTCTACCTTTGAGGTAATAGACCCATTGTATATTATTTAATATACTTTTCTGGTACTAAGAGAGTGACTTAGTACATTGAACAATATAATTACTAGGAATCATACCCAACATTATTGGATATTAAGATTAATTGTATGAAGTAATTACATAATAGTTAACAGATATCATAACTATTTATGATATAGTATTATTTAGATACAATATTGTTACAAAATATTGTCTATTGGTTGAACTTAGACATTAGAGTTCAGTACTATTGTGATTATTTATATTGAATATTTCTAAGTTGAGTAAGTATAATAATTACTCTGAAGCTACTATTGACTATTTTAATCAGTAATTATCAATAATTACTTACCAGATAAAAGTCAAAATGCTTACTATAGACCATTTCGTTAAAATTGGTCGGGAATATGGTTATAAATCTCAAGAACTTCGTCAGTTTGCTGAGTCAGAACTGGAAAAACATGAAATAAAAGAAGCAGAGAAAAAAAGCTGCATTAAAGAAAGAGGAAGCAGAAAGTGAGATGAAGCAAATTGACAAGGAAAATAGATTGAGAGAGATTGCTCAACGTGAAAGAGAAGAGCAAAGAGCAATCGCCAGACAGGAAGAAGAGAATAAATTGAAACGAGAGGAAATTATTTTACAACAAGAAATGGAATTGGCGCGTATTAAATTGGAGACAGCAAGATTACAAGCACAAAGTGCTGATGCAAACCAGAATAATAACGCACAAAATGGATCATCATCCAGCCAAACTAAACATTTCTACAACTTTAAACTACCCACTCTCAACTTGAACGTGGACGACCTTTCATCGTTCCTGTCACGTTTTGAACAGACTTGCAAAACTAACCATTTGCCTGAAGAGTCATGGGTACTCAAGTTAAATGAATTCTTGGTTGGAGAACCACTGACGGCTTCTCAAAATGCTGACCCATCAATAGCAAATAACTACGGTGCTATTAAGTCCTTGCTTTTACGAAGGTTTCACCTGGACGAGGAACACTGTAGGTTGAAATTTAAGGGAATTTTACCTGAATCTCCAAAAGATTTTGCAGGATTCATTGCGAACATACGCAATACGTTTAATAGATGGGTTGAACTGGCAGAAGTCAACAAATCATACGACAAATTAGTTGATTTACTACTACGGGATAAGGTATTATCTTCGGTTAGCCAGCCATTTTTTGCATATTTGCAGGAGCGTAAACCAGGTACTATGGACGAGTTAGAAAAAATTTCTTTAAACTACTGTTCGGCACATCCGAATGCAACCATTTCTAACTCCTCATTAAGAGAACCTCTACCTGTGGCGTCTAATATGGCCTACAATCATAATAACAAACAAAGACATCACAGTGTAGACAGAAGCAGGTTCCAAAGAAATCACAATGTTAACTTTCAGAAGGGACATAATAATAATTTCAACAATAAAAATGAGTTCAACAGAGGTAGATCACGAGATAGAAATTATTCACCTCAAACAAACTACCACAATGGTCAACATAACACTAATTATAATCGATCACATACTCCCAATAATAATAGTAACTGGAATGGTAATAATCATGGCTCGAGACATCGAGATAATAGTTACTATAGAGGACGACGAGATAATTCTAACAATTATACTCGGAATCGATCTCATTCTCGGGGATCATCTCAGTACAACCATAATACAGGGGCGGCAGTTACAAATAATACTACCCCTATAGCTCAGGTCCCACTTGACAATAATACAACACAGTCTTCTGCTGCATGTTTTGCTATTAATTATAATGTGGCAAATAGTTGCCAACAATGCAATCTTATTTTTCAGAAGGCGAAAGAAACAGTGCTTAACTGCGGACATATTACACCAGAGGTAGGTCTTGCAGTCAACGATGGAACAGGCCTACTAATTTTTAACAGGGGATTAGTTAATGGATCCGTCGTCTCAGTGCTGAGGGATTCAGGATCCACAACGATTGGTGTACGACAGTCGCTGGTACATCCTAGCTGTGCAACGGGGGAATATGTCCGTTGCATGACTTTTGGGGGAACTATTGAGTTTTACCCCACAGCTATTATTCATGTTAACACACCTTTTTTCACAGGGAACGTAAAAGTATGTATGCTAAAAAAGCCTATAGCTGATCTGATGGTTGGTCGTATACACGGCAGTAAAGATTGTACTCCAGATGAGATTATAGAATGGGAGAAACATAACCTATGCACTGGAAACGCCGTGACGACTAGAGCGCAGACTCAACTCATGGAGAAAGTTGATGATAATAAAATGGATGCAGACAACCAAGAGGAATTTGTAGTCAATTCACCTATTGACAGGGAAACATTTGCAACCAAACAAAAAGAGGATAAATCTTTAAAAAAAAATTTTTAAGCTGGTTGATAAAGTTGACAATCTATCCTCAGGTAATAATAACAAACATTGTTTTGTTATTAAAAATGACATATTGATTAGATGTTTAATGACAAATCACAAATGAAACAACAAGTTATGGTCCCGTATACTTTTAGACGGTACATTCTTCAACATGCACATGACTCACATTGTGCTGGACATATGGGATATACTCGAACACGATCTCGAGTACTGTCTTCATTTTTGGCCAGGAGTGTCAAGAGATATTTCGCAGTATGTACGTTCCTGTACTACATGCCAAGAAGTGAAAGCACGTGGAGCTTTTCACACGGCGCCTATTCAGGCTTGCGATATCTCAGTAAGACCGTTTGACAAGATGGCAATAGATATTATTGGTCCATTGCTACCATCGGCCAGAGGACATAGATTCGTCCTTACGTGCATTGATTTGTGCACACGATGGCCAGAAGCTATCCCATTAAAGACCACCACTACCACAGATGTAGCTGATGCACTACATCTCATCTTTTCTAGAATAGGGTTTCCTAGAAAACTTTTATCAGACCATGGGTCACAGTTTATATCTGACACCATGAAGGAAGTCATGAAAACTTGGAACATTGATAGGAATTTAAGTAGTATTTATCATCCGATGAGTAATGGTGCGGTTGAAAGACTTAACCGTACACTTAAACAACTACTACATAAGGTTACTGCTAAGCACCCTCATGACTGGGACAGAGCACTCCCAGCTGTCTATTTGCTTATCGGGAGGTACCGCATGAACAAACTGGCTTCTCTCCCTTTGAATTAGTTTTTGGTGCTCCCCCAGAGGTCCTATGGGACTAATAAAAGACTTATTAATTGACGCGGAGATGACTCAGGACACTCAGTCATCTTACGAGTACGTGATTAATCTTCGGAAGAACATTATTGAGTCTTGCCAGTTGGCAACAGCTTCTTCTGAGGCTGCAAAAGCTAAGGCTCGATCTCTACAAAATAGGTCTCGACGATTACGCCAATTATTCCCAGGCGACGAGGCTTATGTGTTACTTCCTCACAATAACAATAAATTATTGATATCTTGGAATGGTCCTTACAAAGTCATTGATAAAATTTCCGACGTTGATTACGTCTTAGATATCAAGGGACACAAAAAGATATTTCATATTAACATGCTCAAGCAATTTCATACACGTCCTGAACACTTACAGTCAATTTTTCATGAACTAGATGACAACACAGTATCTACTTGTTATTATTCTAACTTATCTGTCATCCAGGAAGAAGAATCTTCTTTTCCTGAGGTACAGTTACCGTTACCGGTACCAGTAGTTCAACCTACTGAATCTTGGCGGGATGTAACCATCTCTTCAACGGTTACACCGCAACAGCGTCTACAGATTGCTAATCTATTACAATCTTATCCAGATGTATTGACCGACGTCCCGGGTCGCACATCGGCTATCAGTCATGACATTACTCTCAATGATGATACACCTATTCGTGTACATCCCTATTCTGTTCCTTTACATTTCCTTGCTAAAACTACTAAGGAACTTGAACAGATGTTGTCTCTGGGAATCATTGAGACTAGTAATTCGCCATTCTCTTCTCCATTAGTGATTGTCCGGAAGAAGGACAATAACATCAGACTATGTGTTGATTATAGAAAATTAAATGCTAAGACTATAGTTGACAGCGAACCACATCCACTTATCGACGACTTACTGCCACGTCTATCCAACGCAACTATATTTAGTAAGATAGACTTAACTAAAGGTTATTGGCAGATACCACTGACCGAAAAGGCTAAGTACTACACCGCATTTTCCACTCCACAAGGTCTATACCAGTGGAATGTGATGCCTTTTGGGCTTGTTAATGCGCCAGCTACCTTCATTCGCCTGATGCGACAAATTTTATCAGGTAGACCAGACGTTATTACATATATTGACGACATATGCTTGTTTAGTTCGTCGTTTGAGGAACATGTTTCGGGACTTAGATATGTTTTCGACACTCTAAGGAATTATCATCTAACTGCTAAACCTACAAAGGTGCAAATCGCGTGTAATGAGATAACCTTTTTGGGACATATCATTGGGTCGGGATATATCCGAACGTTACCTAGTACAGTCTCCAAAATTCTAAACATAGCAGTTCCTCAGACGAAGAAACAGGTCAGGAGTTTGTTAGGACTTGTTCAATATTACAGTAGATTCATACCAAACTTGTCATCCATCACGGCTGTATTGTCTTCATTGTTAAAAAAAGACATGCCGGTGAAGGTGACATGGACTGGTACATGCAATGAAACTTTCAACAAAATTATAAATTTGTTCTCGCATGAACCAATTTTAAGACTTCCCGATGCTTCCAAAAGATTTTTCTTACGAACAGATGCTAGTAACTACGGCATTGGTGCATGCCTGCTCCAGAACCATGATGGCATTCTACATCCTACCTTATACATTTCAAGAAAGCTAAAGCCTGCAGAAACAAAGTATTCAACAGTTGACAAGGAACTGTTATCCGTGATATGGGCAATAACTAAACTCGAAAAGTTCCTGCTTGGTGCTCCCTTCACCATACAGACGGACCAACGTGCTGTAGCATCCTTGCGTCGATCAAACCATAAAAGCCAGAAACTCGCCAGATATGCAATCATCCTACAGCCATTTGAATTCTCCATTGAACATATTCCTGGCACTGAAAACATTGTGGCGGATGCGTTGTCACGTAATCCTATTGACGACGAATAATCAACATTAACATTCCTAAAACATATCAACTATAAGGGAACTAACCTTGCCTTCAATTTAAACTTTATAAACACTGTATGCATCACAGAATTGAACTAAAAGACAATCGGGGTATACATGTTGACATTGGAACTTCGTCTAACGTCCATACACGATATATGAATATTCGTTGAACAATCATGGAACAATATCTGACGACAAGTCGAACTTATTATCCGATGTGCACTTAATTCTTGGATGCTGGGATAAATGACATTTCTTTCCAACGTAAACGTTTGAACATTTTTGCCTAAAAGAATTCATCAGGATCAAGACTACGGATGGATCATCATATCCTATACTAATTAATTAGTTAACTTAACTTCTTAATTGAATTATTATCAATAAAATGAAATGTGAGAAAAAAAAATGAAATGAAAGAACAAAAAAAGAGAACGAAATATAAAAAGAAGAAATTATGAAAAGAGAAAATAAATCTCACACAAGTATTAGATTAATATTTTTTTTTAAATGTACCTATACGTTATTTAGTTAGTTAAATTAGATAGTTATTATTCACTAACACTTAACACACACAATTAAGTTAAACTTATATTCAAATTTCTTTCTATTTCTTCTCACTTATTTTGTCTTTTCTTCTCTCATAACATCGCGTTACATTAGAACCTTAATAATTTAACTCTTAGTTTAATTAATTAATTTAATGTTAATTAGTTAAATTAATTCCTATATGACATACTAATACGACAGACCTTACTTTAATTTAATTCTATCATTCACTATTAACATTGGACATTTTATTTAGTTGATATAATAATATGTATAATATTGATATATAAAGTGATTAATGTTAGATGACTATGACAAATAGTTAGTTGACATGACCGCGACACGGTTCTACTCAGAACATCGTCGGCCATATGTCACAATTGTGTTAAATTTTTTTGAAAAATTGTTAAGTCGGATAGATCTTGAAAAAAAAATCTATCGATTTTTTTTTTCCCCGGTGTACAGGGAATTGTTACGGTATATGATATTAACGCCGTCTGCTAAAGGTTATCAGACGTGCAATTGTAAAGGTTAAGGCATTTAATATATTGCGATAGATGTTTCAATTATTGAACGCTCCATACACGATCGATTATGACGTGTATAGCGTTGTTTGGGTCACAGTCGGTAACTAAGAAACGCTACCCTTTGTTACTTGACCGCCAAGCTGAATAGCTGCGTTTTTTCTAACCTTCCAATTCAATGGCATGATATAGCCATATATATGCATTTTTTGATGGACCAGGGTCAGTCCTAGAACTCTATATGAGAGGAAAATTTATGGAGGTTAGTATTTAACTAGAATTCTCAGAAGGAGAAGAATAATCGTCAAATTCATATGAAATATTCAGACTCGCAGTCTCACTGTCGGCAGGTAGCCATGTCTATCTGCGCGTGCATATAGCTGTGATGTTCTGACGACAATACTGCATTGTATCCTTAAACGGACATTGACACGTAAACCAGCAGTCTACGTTATTGATTAATTTATGCATGACTTATAAGGACTTATGTTCTGTTCCTATTTGAAATGATCATCCTGTGTGTACAACTGTGAATTAAATGTATGGACTCAATGAAATGACTTATCAAATCAATCGTATTCCAAGGTTCAAGTATTGTTCGGAATCTTCCACCCCCGCATTCGCTTAATCTTCCATCGAAGGCACGATGCACTATCACTGAATATAAAAAACTAACATATCAAAGAAAAAACAATGGCCAGAAATTTATAGTTGTTTTATTCATATCACATGGAACATTGTTCAGAGCAAAACAACTGTCGATATGAGAAAGTGGCATCACACTTGTCAAATCATTGTAAATAGGGAAAAATCACAGTTACCAATTATGCTTGTATGCTAAAAAAAATATTTTAAAAAACGAACAAAATCAAGCAGAAACTCTGAACAAGAATAATATTAAGGTGGAGGGGTGTAAAGGCCTGGTGGTTCCAGTTATATAACTGACTTTAACAGATATTTAATTGACTTTCATCTGTTAAAAGTCATATGCATTGTAAGAACAGCATCAGACCTTCACATTCCCAACTACTTTATATTAACCTTTGTTTGTGTTAAATATTATTTGACTATATTATGCAGTTCCCCAGGTCTGTCTATTCTTAACACTTCTTCTATATTTATAGGCAAGTTTGATGCCAGCAAATAATCTAATATTGGTATTCTCATTTGTTCATACCTCTTACATTTTAAACAAGAAATGTTCTATATTATTGTCTTGAAGACATCCTGTACAGTAAGGTTCTTCTATTCTGAAATAGCCTTTTCCCAGCTGTAGTCTGAGAAATGTCTTATTACTGGGAATTTTCAATTCCCTAGATATCTGACATTTTCTTATTGGAGCCTTGAACATCTTATATGCATGTCTTCCTTTCAGATTTTTATCCCACTCTGCTTTCCATTCATATGTTATTAAATTTTTAATTAAGCTCTTAATCTCTGATTTGCTTATCCCTACATTTGTTAGATTTTTATCAGATCTACCTTTCCTGGCTTCTTTATCTGCCTTTTCATTTCCCTCTATGCCAACATGTGAAGTTATCAAAGCAATTAAGACTGAACATCCTCTGGAATATAAGTATGTAGTAGCCAGAAATATCTCCTCTGCTATATCAGGTCTACTACATTCTCGTAAGTTTCTAAGTGCTTTAATTGTTGAAAGAGAGTCAGCTAACAATGTTATTTTCTTAGGAGGGTTATTAACGAATATTTCTAGTGCTTTCAGTATTGCCACCATCTCTGCAGTGAAAATGGATGATGTGTTTTCGTCCTGTGATACTATATTCTTTTGCCATTTTCCATATTGGGAATATATATTTCCTATCCCCAATTTGCCATCCTTTCCCTTGGATCAATCTTTGTATACAGTACTGCTGTCTTTTGATAGTTGTTGTATATATTTATTGGCTGTGTTTTTAATATTTTCTATATTATTTGTTTTCTTAAGTATTTCTGCTAGGTGGTAGTTCATGTCTGGTTTCTTGATCTCCCATGATGGAATCACTGGCTTGTATTCACATCTGTTATTAATTGATGTAATTAATGTACCCAGATGGACAATTTCCTCCATACACTTCCATCCTGTAGGGTATCTAGTGGTATTCACTGGATTGGCCTGAGTTGTTAGTTGGCATCTGGTAAAAGCTGTATGTGCTGGGTGAGACTTATCTAACTGAATCTAACATAAATTTGTTCATGTAATTTAGTCTTAACTCCTTTCTTCATAATTCTAAGGGTAGAATTCCTAAAGCCACCTCTATAGCTCCCATTGATGTTGATCTGATTGCACCTGCTATTGTACATAAAGCCTGATGCTGAATTCTGCCTAATTTAATCTTGTTACTGTGTGCAGCAGAGTCATATATTATACTTCCATAATCTATTTTTCTAAAGATTTATAAAAAGTGAGCATTGTCTTAGTGCTTGCACCCTATCCATTACCTTTCAAATACCTTAATAAGCTAGTCAATCCTCTGCAAGACTCCACTAGATTATCTATGTTTTATTCCAGTTTAGCTGTTGGTCCAATGTCATTCCTAGATATCGAGTGGTTTGCACTGTATTAATGTTTTGCCCTTGAATATTTATGTCTATAATTTTATTTTGTTAGAACCCTGCCTTTACTGCAGATCATTCCCATTGTTTTATTTGTATTCAGCTGAAATCTCCATTTTGTCATCCATTTACATACTTTATTTATTTGCTTCTGTAGATCTTTATATAATTTTGGCAGATGTTTCCTAGTCTTCCATATAGCAACTTCATCTGCAAACTGTGACAATTTATTTGTTATATCATTAAATTCTTCACCTAAATCATTTACCATTAATGTAAAAATTGAAGGAGATATAACTGATCCTTGGGGTATTCAATTTTGTTGTTCATACAGTTCTGATCTATCATTGTTTACCTGAACAGTGAAATATCTTGCAGAAAATTCTCTAAATAATTATATATTTTCCCGGTTACTCCTATCTTCTTTATTTTAAAGAGAGCACCCCCTCTCCAGCATTCATCATAAGCCCTAGCTATATCTAAAAATACTACCACAGTTTTTTCTTTCTTTTGAAATCCTGATTTTACTTCATGTTCCAATTTAATTATCTGATCCATAGTGCATCTGTTCTTCCTAAATCCTGACTGAGTTCGACTATATAAATTATTCTTCTCTCCAAATAAAACTTTAATCTTTTATTTACTATGGTTTCTAATATTTTACCTATGTGGGAAGTTAAAGAAATTGGTCTTTATGAACTGGAATCATGGGCATCTTTTTCTGGTTTTAGTATTGGAATAATTACTGTTTTCCATGTTTTGGGCATTCTTCCTGAATTCCAAATTTTGTTAAACAGGGATGTTATAATTTCTTTTGACAAAACATATAGTGTATAGACCAGTTATCCACACTGTGGATGATAGTAGGACAGTGCTTTGAATTAAGGTTTTTACTTTGAATCTGTGGACTATGAAAAGGCTGTGGACAGTTTAGACAGAGAATAATAATATATAAATTAAAAAATAACATGGTATGGAATCAGTTTTACAAATTAACAAACACAAGAAACACAAGGGGTGTTTCGGGATTCACCCTTCATCAGCCACAGTTACAAACAGGCGACAAAGAAAAATGTAGACTGGTGTTTCCTGTAAACGTTAATTTGTAAAACTTATTCCACATCATTTTTTTTTTGACTTTATATATTACTTTCCTTACCAGTTTTAGAGCAGCCCCCTTATTTATTTACTTACAAACGACCTAGAATAATAACACTTGACACTGATGAAGCATCATGTAGTCTCCCATAATTTTATTAACATAATATGGAAACAATATGAAGACAAGACATGCAGAGTTCTTCATGAAGGACAGCTTACAGGACCCTTTGAGATAAGAGTTGAGTACAGCAGGATGCCTCTTGTCACATTTCTCTTCTTACTGGCTATAGATTTGATTATAGAAGCAACATCAATCACCAAAATTGAATCCAGTAGACTCTGACAAAACAGCTTAAGGATCTAGATTTTGCTGATGACCTGGCTCTTCTCTCTTTTGACTATAACCAGATGCAAGACAATATAAGAATACATGATGAGAGATCACAGCATTTTGATCTGAAAGTCCACAGAGAAAAAAACAAAGAGTATGAGAATGAATGCAGCAAATGATAGCCAGATTGTTGTTGTTGATCAGAACTGACATCACTGCACTCTGAGCAAACCCATAGGTGCTCAGTCTCCATCAGCAAATGTTGAAGAGTATGATTGCTAATTGTTCTTGTTGTGCCCTGGTTGTATACATGCCGGATGCATCCTCTCATCCTTCCATCTTTGCTAGTCTTATGTTTGATGGCAAATTCCAGCAGTCTTAGCCTTGATCATTCATATATTGCAGTGTCATTCTCTAACAGGTGATAATTAATTGTCCTCAGTATCTCTCCCTTAACCAATGGACCCACTATGGGTGCTCTTGAAGCTAGTCTGTCAGCTCTTTCCTTGCCGCGTTCGCCTGCATGACCAGGACAGTAGATCCACACGGTACTGAAGATTTGAGGCTTCTATGGGGGTTTTCCATTCATGCCATAGCCATCCATTTTGGACTTTACAAAGCTTGGACTGAGTCTGACACAATAGCCGTCCTTGTTAATGAAATTTCAGATGGCCACTTTAGACTGCAGTAGCTGCCTCTACCTCCATTCTCATGTTGGAGGTGGTTGTCATGTCTGTACAGGTTTTTTTGCCTAATTATTAAATATATTTAAATCAACAGAATTTCCTGGTCTGTTAGTGATAATTAAGCGCAGAAATAGACAAAATGATGACACGATCACATCATTTTTACAGTGTAAAATAAACTCAGACATTTATTGTTTGAGTTTTAAAATAAGTGAAGACTTGCTTTAAAAGGCAAAGTCCCCATGCCTCAATTATAATGCAGCTGTAATTGAAAATATTTTTTACACGAATTAACTCTTTTGATACATTTGTTCAGTCTTTTTTTGGTACAGGTTTTGCGGGTCTTTGTACAGGGTTTTTGAATTTTGTGTACAGGTTTTTCATCTCCGACGTTTGGCATGTATGATCCTGATTTCTCACCACGGAATCCATCAGTGTACACAATGGCATCCCTAGCATGATAGCCAGACTTCACTTGCAGAAACAATTCAACAAGATGTTTATTCATAACATGTCTTGATAGCAGTGTAGACAAAAGTTGTGGGGACAGATGGTGATAACGAAGTAAGAGTACAGAAGAATAGAAGACCTTTTACTGTGCTGGCAAATTTATGGTAATAAAAAGAAGTCATGTCCAACATACAAATAAGAATTTTCAACTGATATGTCAAGGTAGTTTTATTTAATAGCTCTGAAAAATAGAGAATAACAAAAATAACAACCAAGAAGTAACTGAATCATAAATGGGTGATTGTGCAGTGTATAAAGATGAAAATGGCATGACAAGATCACCTTTGTGGAACTGAGGGAAAGTACCAGACAAATACCAGTGAGGTGAGGAAATTATAATTTTGTATTATGTTCAACTGTATAATAGCATATACATGGCTGGCTCTATGGTGGTGTGAATGGTGTGGCCTCACCTGCTGCTAACTTGGGGGAGGCTCCTACATTTTTTTTAAAATAACAAATAAAAGCATTAAGGTCAGTCCTAAGCAACAAATTGGGTTTGGCCGAAACAAAAATGGCCAGTGCTTTTTTATTGTTGCTGTTTTGAAGAAAAAAATTTTTAATGTTCATAGGCATAAATACACAAGGTATTTTAAAGAAAGTACTTCCTGTCAGAAATGACGTTTTGGGTTGTTAAAATTAGAAAACAGCTCTAGAAAGGAGCAAAAGATACGAAAGCCGATTTAACATTGATCGGGCCAAATTGGTCTAGAAGGAAGTACGATATATCGGCTATTGGGACTTAAAGAGTTAAAATTGTAAAAGAACAAGAACAATACATTTTCAAAGTAAAAAATTATTTCCTATTATGAAACTGCCCATTGTTCTACATGTGAATATTATTCCTTTTTCAGCATAAAGAAATTAAAAAAATAACCTACAATAAGATCTTGGAAACGTTATGTGTATCATGTTTTTGTAGAATGATACAGTCAACATCACATGTAGAAATTACGTTGTGATCCAACTCAATAACATGAAACTGAGTCACTTGAGAGTACATAAAGTATTGAATGGAGAGCGGGGAAAAGTAGGCCATGATGAAACATTGCACCACCTTGAACACTCCCTATTCCAACTCTGACTATACACATTCAGTATAAGAATTATTAACTGCGCCTGACAAGAACTATCGTTACCTGGTTCCTTGCTACAGCAGCTGTGACACAATCATGTTCTATTTTAAATGAGAAAAAACCTCAGCAACATCTGTTGATGGCCTTCTAATTAAATTCTGAAGCAAGCTCTTTTTTGAGCAATACACTCATGCTCTTGAAATGATTTTTATGTAATTGTCTATTGAAACATAGATCAAATAAATTGACATGATAACGTCTTTTGTAAATATCTATTGAAACATGGAGATAATAAACTGACATAATTAACTTTATTTGTCAGTGGCAACTGAAATATAGAGAAAATAAATTGACAATATTAAATACTTGTGTATGCGTCTATTGAAACATAGAGACAATAAATTTATAAAATTAACTTCTTATATAAGTGTCAATTGAAATATAGAGAAAATAAATTGACAATATCAACTTCTTGTGTAAGTGTCTCTTGAAACATAGAGAAAATAAAATGATAAAATTAACTTCTCATGTAAGTGTCTATTGAAACATAGAGAAAATAAATTCATAAAATCAACTTCTTGTGTAAGTGTCTATTGAAACATAGAGAAAATAAATTGACAATATCAACTTCTTGTGTAAGTGTCTATTGAAACATAGAGAAAATAAATAGATAAAATTAACTTTTTATGTAAGTGTCTATTGAAACATAAAATAAATTGATAAAATCAACTTCTTGTGTAAGTGTCTATTGAAACATAGAGAAAATAAATTGACAATATCAACTTCTTATGTAAGTGTCTATTGAAACATAGAGAAAATAAATTGATAAAATTAACTTTTTATGTAAGTGTCTATTGAAACATAGAGAAAATAAATTGACAATATCAACTTCTTATGTAAGTGTCTATTGAAACATAGAGAAAATAAATTAGCAAGGTTAACTTCTTGTGTAAGCATTAACTGAAACATTAGAGGAAATAAACTGACATAATTAACTTCTTTTGTAACCTTCTACTGTAACAAAGTGAAAATAAAACAGACTGTGAAGTATTTATGGATTACATTTAATGAGGCAAAGAGAGAGACATTACCTTTAATAATGAGACAAAGAGAGAGACATTACCTTTAATAATGTCAAAGAGAGCTACCATCATGGAAAATTAAGATTTTTCTAGAGACAAGATAGTGCTCCTCTCAGACACACTATCAGTCAACACACCAGAGGCGTCCCTAACGTTTTTGGCACCCGTGGGGAAGGGGGGGGTCTTGCTTTTTGTGGCCCCTCTTGATTAAGGAACACACTTCCGATGACAACCCTTTCCTGGCTGTCACCCGGGGCAGACTGCCCCCTCGCACCCCCCTTAGTACGCCACTGCATCACACCCTCAGGAACAATTTAAAAAAAAAAACAATGAATTTAGACAGCCTGAATGAAGTACTAATGAAAACCAGCTATGATTTTTTTAAAAGTAAAAGCAAAGTGGATCTATGCCCACTGCAAGATATATGGAAATGAGAAGGCAGATAAACTTGCCAAGAAGGAGGAAGGAAAATCCAAACAGAAGACAGGGCTGCATATGAAGAGATAAAAGCAATAATCTGAAATAACTAGAGAGAAAATGGCATAAGGAACACACAGAGTCTGATACTGCAGAAACATGAGAGAAAAATGGCATAAGGAACACCCAGAGTCTGATACTGCAGAAACATGAGAGAAAAATGACATAAGGAACACCCAGAGTTTGATACTGCAGAAACATGAGAGAAAAATGGCATTAGGAACACCCAGAGTCTGATACTGCAGAAACATGAGAGAAAAATGGCATAAGGAACACCCAGAGTCTGATACTGCAGAAACATGAGAGAAAAATGGCATAAGGAACACCCAGAGTCTGATACTGCAGAAACATGCTATATATTACCAAGAAGAGATCAAGTCATAATTTTCAGACTAAGAATCGGCCATTGCAGGCTCAAATACCATATGTACAACAAAATGAAAATCAGACATATGTGCCCATGTGGGGAGGACAAACAGATATGTGCCCATGTGGGGAGGACAAACAGATATGTGCCCATGTGGGGAGGACAAACAGATATGTGCCCATGTGGGGAGGACAAACAGATATGTGCCCATGTGGGGAGGACAAACAGATATGTGCCCATGTGGGGAGGACAAACAAACAGTAGAATATGTACTCCAAAACTGTCGGCTCCATGAGAGGAGTAAGGTGGCAGTGTAGTCTTCTCAAACCTAGTTGAGGGAGAAACTGTATGGTGACGACAGAAGTAATGAATCAATAAATAAATGCAAGCACGGTACATTCAATATTTCCAGCTGTTCGTAACAGGAGGCCTGGCATCACTTTTACATAGGCCTGGATTAATGACGCCACTATTATAAATAAGCAACACAGATGGGCAAAACACAACTTGTTGTAATTTTCTTTTGATGGATGTACCTTTTTAACTGCTACTCTAGTGACGTCCCTTATCTCTGCTTCTCTCAGAGCACACAGCCACCATTGATATTGGCCCCCTTGGGCACGAAGCCTGCACCAATGTATTCATGAGCCCTTGCGGCGGTGGTCTCCGTAGTAACTGTTTTACAAGATGAAGTTACTAGCCACATTCATAATATCACATCTGTTGCCTCTTCCGACATGCCAAAGGGTCCCTTTCTTTCTTTGTCTTCTTAGAGATCACCAAGGAACTACACGGGACGTCACTAATCTAGGTCAACGTAAAGGTAATCCCATAACAGGTACTGCCGGATCCAGTAACCACGATAAGCGAGAGACAAACAGACAGAGGAAAGAGAGAGAGAGAGCGAGAGAGAAACAGACAGAGAAGAGAGAGAGAGAGAGACAGAGAGAGAGAGACAGACAGACAGAGAGAGAAAGTAGAGCAGAATGTTAGACGGGCCTTCGCGCCCAATTCTTAACCCTTGGAAAATAAAGTTCTTTCGTTCGTTTCCTAACTCAAGAACAGAGTCAGCCATACATTTACTGCTAGACAGACTGTAGCATAACGCCACAGTGTTTCGAACCCGATACTTTTGTTGCGTGGGGTCAGCACTCTAACCACTCTGCGAATCCAACGCTGCACTAATCTAAGCCTGTGTAAAAGCAGAGGTGGGCTTTGCGATGACAGATGGCCGCGCAGTAAAGCACACCCGACATTTTAACCTGCTAAACACACAGCACAAATCTGTTAAGACTTGGCGTTCTAAAGTTCAAAGCTGTGCGCACGTGGAATTCGTGTTGTAATCTCCAGCATGTATTTCTGACGTTATGACGTTATTTCGAAAATTTTGGACGATAGGCAGAGGCGTTGCAGTTCTCATATGAAAATTTAGTACAAGTTCGGCACTAGGGGTTCAGTCACCGCGAACCAATGGGAATCAGTCGATCCATAGACAACTACTTATACAATTTGTGAACTAATATAAGAGATTTTTAAAAAAGTAGTCCCATAGCAGAATATACTGCCGTAGGGTAGTGAAGCGTTAGAGACTTCACTATACTAGCCTAATACTAGGTCCAGCATCGAGAGGTGGGGTGACCAGTTCTCTCACTCGCTGCATTTTCCTTCCCTAACTCAAGTGCAAAGTCAGGTACCCATTTACAGCTGGGTAGACTGAATCATGTCGATATCGTGAATCGAGACCGGCACCGTTGCCGCGAGAGATCACCGCTGTAACCACTCTGTCAATTGGACGTATTTAAAGAGACACAAATAAACAAACAAATACAAACAAACAAACAAAGCGACAGTTCTCACTTGACTGATTCACTGTGTACAATTTTTTTTTTTTAAATGTGGGCGAGTTTTGGCGCCCCTGAGCTCTGGACCCCTTAAACAGTGGTTCTACTCGCGTGTCCTTGGAGCCAGCCCTGCGCTGATATAGGGATTAAAGTCTTGTACAAGCAGCAAAATCTTACAGCACTAGTGGTTCTGGTACAAAAGAAAAGATTACTATGATAGGAACTCTATACTGATCGTGACAACAGAAGACAATCAAGATTCTAACCAGATCACGCGGTCTTTTATATTTAAACAGGAACCCTCATATTACCGACGGACCCTTATTCTAGGTTGAACTCAGATGAAGAACAAATGGAGGAAGACTCCAGAACACGCCGATGAATACTCCAGATTCAGATCACGTGGAGGAAGACCCCAGCATACACGTAGGAAGACACATCACCACATGTAGGAAGACGTCAGAATATAAGGAGGAAGACCCCAGAACACATGCAGGAAGACCCCAGAATGCACGGAGGAAACGCCCAGAATTCATGGAAGATGATCGCAGAACAAATGGAGAAATATCCCACAAAACAAGGAGGAAAACACCAAAAAAAAAAAAAAAAAACATGGAGGAAGAACCAGAACACAAAGAAAGACTCTCATAATAAATGGATAAAGACCCCAAAACACAAGCAGGGAAATCCCAAAACACATGGAAATAGCTCCCATAACACATGGAGATAGATCCCAAAACACATGAAGATATACCCCAAAACTTGGAAGTAGATCCCAAAACACATGGAGATATACACCAAAACATACGGAGATATACCCCAAAACACATGGGGATAGACACCAAAACACATAGAGATAGACTCCGAAACACATGGAGATAGACCACAAAACACATGGATATAGACCCCAAAACCCATGGAGATAGACCCCAAAACACATGGAAATAGACCACAAAACACTTGGAGTGATGATAAAGATATACCCCAAAAGACATTGAGGTAGACCCCAAAACACACGGAGATATATCACAAAACACATGAAGATATACCCCAAAACACATGGAGATAGACCCCAAAACACATTGAGGTAGACCCCGACACACATGGAGATAGACCACAAAACACATGAAGAAAGACCCTAAAACACATTGAGGTAGACCCCAACGCACATGGAGACAGACCCCAAAGCACATGGAGATACACCACAAAATACATGGAGATAGACCCCAAAACACATAGAGATAGACCCCAAAACACATTGCGGTAGACCCCAAAACACATGGAGATAGACTTCAAAACACATGGAGATATATCCTCAAAACGCATGGAGATATACCCCAAAACACATGGAGATATACCCCAAAACACACGGAGATAGACCACAAAACACATGGAAATAGACCACAAAACACATGGAGTGATGATAAAGATATACCCCAAAAGACATTGAGGTAGACCCCAAAACACACTGAGATAGACCACAAAACACATGGAGATATACCCCAAAACACATGGAGATAGACCCCAAAACACATTGAGGTAGACCCCAACACACATGGAGATAGACCACAAAACACATGGAGAAAGACCCAAAACACATTGAGGTAGACCCCAACGCACATGGCGACAGACCCCAAAGCACATGGAGATACACCACAAAACACGTGGAGATATATCCCCAAAACACATGGAGATAGACCCCCAAAACACATGGAGATAGACCCTAAAACACATTGAGGTAGACCCCAAAACACATGGAGATAGACTACAAAACACATGGAGATATACCCTCAAAACACATGGAGATATATCCCAAAACACATGGAGATATACCCCCAAAACACATGGAGGTAGATCCCAAAACATTTGGAGACAGACCACATAACACATGGAGATAGACCTCAAACACATGCATAAAAACCCTAAAACACACGAAGATAGACCCTAAAACAAATGCAGGAAGACCCCAGAACACATGGAGCAAAAACCCCACAAAACACAGAGAAGAGTATATGACAATAAAATGACAACACGGAGAAGCTACTGCCAAATTGAACAAGTAACTCCGAAAAGAAACTCTTGAAGGTTTATGCTCCGATAGGCGCTAAAAGCTAAAAAAAAAAAAAAAGACGTGTGTAGTTGTCTTCTGTACCAATTGGCAACACGCATGTGTTTTTTCCTGATACAAAAAATGCATATCATTCATATATATGTGATGTCATCATCACATAATGTTTCCATTTTTTTCTCCGTAGAAAATGGGACTTATTTTTATTTGTCTATGTTGTAACATACTTTAGTTTACGTACATTTTAAAAATAAATGGTGATAGCCCACCTCCCTTTGCACGCCTGTGCTTTATCAAAACATCGGTGAGTCCGTCAGTTGTTCAGAGCACTAGGAAGAGGCAGATGGGTAGATACTTTTACAAAAATCCTACACCAGCCAATGTAAGTCATAATACCCCAGACCACAAGGTCTTTCATGTTTGGACATGCGCCCTAATATAACAAGCGAACCCTGTAACTAAGCTGTAACTAATGCCTCGCCAAAACGAGCAAAACGTCTATTTAAAAAAAAATTATAAAATCAGTCAGTGCGAGACGCCGGGCTCAAGGACGAAAACTTCAGCTCCCCGCAACGCTTTACTGCAAAATTATACCGAAAAAATAAATAAGTGTAAATTTGCGTGTTTTAATCCTACAACGAGAAGCCATTTGGCCTTTCTACATGTAGTATTAGTAGTCACAGATCTCAACAGCACATATTTTAACATCCAGTTATTTTTAACTCAAGTCTGCGCGTTGGCACGCGCATTGCCAAGCAGCAATGGAGCTAAATGAAGCGGGCTGTTGTTGTAAGAGTTCGTTAATATAGGTTTAATATTTCACTGCATATAGCTGTGGTGAAACAGCGGTTGTTGTTCTTTCTTCCTGACCTCCCAGATTTAGGCCGAGAGCTGTGATGGGAGTCCAGGCCCCCGTAAGGTACCCACATTTGTAGTTTTATTTAAATAAAAAATAAAAGGGGGGGAGGACTCGTTACTCGTTTCAACAGTTGTGTGTTACGTGGATTTGAGCGTGGGAAGATTTCCGAGGACAGGGGAGAGAAGAAAAAAAAAACAGGGAGTTAAAAATAATGAGTGATACAGAGTAAGTGTGAAGTGCTCTCTCTCTCTCTCTCTCTCTCTCTCTCTCTCTCTCTCTCTCTCTCTTTATTTCTCTCTGTATATTTTTCCACGAATGATCTTGCACTGGTGTTGATAAGATGTGAACAAATTTATAAAGGACTGCCCCTTCATCCAGCGAACTGCAATATTTTAGTAAAATCTAACCTTAGTTAAACTCCTTTCAGAGAAAGAAGTCCGAAAATAAAAACCCTTCAGTTCTTCGTTATTATTATTATTTTTTTTTTTTTTGTAGTCATTGGGTCCCTTATCAGCACTTCTCTTTTTGCTTCCCAGAGAGAGGTTGTTTCCGATAGTCTGGTACTCGTGCTACGGGCAGCTGACAGAATGTTCAGACGTACATGGCAGACGTTTTCATTTTACTTTCTCCTACTCCTACTTATTTTTATTGCTGTGTTTTTGTTTTTTTAAAAAGACTATTAATCAAAATTTAGTTTGGGAGCCGCGCTGGTGTAATGGCTACACCGTTGTACTGGCGACCAGGTTTTCATGGTTCAAACCCGGGCGTCAGCGTTTGAAGGAATGTTTACGACCGGAAATTTGACTGAATAACCTGAACGGCTCCTGCACATAAATCCCGTGTGGATGGGAAGGAGCGAAGTTCCTGACCGGGTTTGAAAGAAAGTCCACTGACCCCCCAGCCTCGCTGGAAAGCTCGAGTGCCGCTGGTTAGAGGAAAAAAAAAAATCACAATTTAGTATATAAGAGGGGTACGCCAGTAAAACTAACTCTCATAAGGTGTACACCGGTAAGACTGTCTCTCATAAGGGGTACACCGGTAAGGCTGTCTCTCATAAGGGGTACGCCGGTAAGGCTATCTCTCATAAGGGGTACGCCGGTAAGGCTTTCTCTCCTATGGGATACGCCGGTAAGGCTTTCTCTCCTATGGGATACGCCGGTAAGGCTATTTCTCATATGGGATACGCCGGTAAGACTATCTCTCATATGGGATACGCCGGTAAGGCTATCTCTCATATGGGATACGACGCTAAGACTATCTCTCATATGGGATACGCCGGTAAGGCTATCTCTCATATGGGATACGCCGGTAAGGCTATCTCTCATATGGGATACGACGGTAAGACTATCTCTCATATGGGATACGCCGGTAAGACTATCTCTCATATGGGATACGCCGGTAAGGCTATCTCTCATATGGGATACGACTGGTAAGGTACGACGGTAAGGCTATCTCATTCATATGGGATACGACGGTAAGGCTAAATCTCTCATATGGGATACGACGGTAAGACTAAATTCTTAAAAGGGGTACGCAATTTAGGTAGTTTTGGGAAACACTGCTACAAGACAAGTAGTCACCGCTCCAGCTGCGGCCCCCCCCCCCCCTTTCCAACCCCCTGTCCCATGTAGCATGCCACCAAAGCACACGCCGGTAATCATTCGTGTACCCTTGCATTAGGGGGATTTCGCTAGCAGTTTTTTACAGCATCACTGGGATACGTGACAAACCCGTATTCTTAATCCAATATTTATCCAATTATCAGGTAAATATAAAGCCTAATAAAGACATATAATAAAGAAAGGAAGAAGAATGGTTTTATAAATTAACAGTGCGACGTCACAAAGAAGTGTACTCGAAATCCCCTTTGGTTTTATGCTTCGTTCTGCAAATTGTAACGTTTCCACGTTAAATATAAGGGGGATGCAGAAATACAAGCGTTTCCACGCAATGGCTTAAAACGGTGGTATGTATTGCATATTTGCTACGAAAATACGAGGGTTGAGGTGGTATGGCAAATCACTGCGTAATGACACCTAAAATTATAATCTATAACTGTAATTATACTACGTTACCAAACGGTACGGGATACAGATTGGACATCATAATGTGGCTAAGTGCGGGTACCCGTGAAAGGCTAAGGGGCAAAATTACACGACGGGGCTAACTGATTTAATTTTGCACCCCCATGAATGCTGACCGGTAATGACATGAATTGAACTACTGGTCAATTGTAAAGGCCTGAACCATCCAACTAACTTAATGTTCGACTGGGAAATTAAAGCCCCACCTACTAGTTAGGGAAAGTAAACGCTGAAAAACGAAAGATTAGGTGACAAGGAAGCATTCCCCCCCCCCCCCTCCTGAAAGAAAATCAGGGCATGAATGTTTGAAACATTAGAGTACCCAGCCCAGGGATGCGGAAATAGCAGTTTAAGAAAAGATTTACATGATTTTCACTGTCGTGAAATTGTATATTATTCGAACGCATAAAGCCTTTTACCTTAGATGAAGAAAGTTAGTTATGGTAAATAGTCTAGGAATGTAAACAAGTGCCAAAAGATACAAAGCTTACGACAATTCACCCGCTAAGATTTAGAAATCGCTAGGGGGTACATTTGGTTAAACGGTTTACGGAAATGGGCACAATGCCTTGTAAACATTTTGAATTCGACAACTGATTGAACTCCGGGTATTCATGACTAAGAAAAGGTGAGGGCACGATCGGCGGAATATAAATGCTTAAACCTTCGGTTATACTAGGGGCCAAACGTGGGAAGTGTAACAGAAGGACTCAAATAGAAAGCGCCTGTTTTTGTATGAACCAAGTTGTCAGTTCTTTTCACCCCTGGCAACAGCATCTCATGTGAAAAGGGTCCTTAGGAGCGTAGTTCGTGCCATAGTGGTCTAAAAACCGCTTTCCTAAAGAAAATCATAAAAGTGGAGGACACTTAGGCCACCCGCCCTGACGGAACATAAGGTTTGGAATCACCCTGTACCATCGTATTATACTTCGAAAACACGAACAGGATGTTCACAGTGTGGAAATTCAATTGCGTAAATCAGTTTATTGCCACACCACACCACCAACAAGCGATACATAAGGCCACAAGCACTCACTATTTTCGGACGGACAGAGATAAAATACACTAACCTTCCCAGAGTTAGGTTTTGAAAATTCTGGAAAACGCTTATTAGAAAAGATAACATTAGAGGTCGGGTTTACGTTGAAAAACATTTACTGTAACCCAGAAACATCTTCGAACCAGGAAAGGTAGATGAATATTGCATTATTAGAGATTTGAACGCAGGCCACTTAGCTCTTTTAAATTTGTATATTTGGGTTCCTTAGGGCTTGATGACAAAGAATATGTTAAGTGTTATGCAAATAGTCTAGGAATTAACAAGTTATAGCCAAAATAAAATGATGGTGCTGTCAGACAACACCCAAAAACAGAATCGCTCAGTGGTAGATTTTTTAAACCACCATTGTACGGGAAATGGGCCACAAGTTACATTTGAACTGATTGGCTGGAATGATATGTAAGGCTAAACACGATTAGTCGGACTATAAATGCTATCCTTGGTTGTTAGGGGAGACGTAGGAAGGTAAAATTTTTTCAAACACTTGTCGAAACGTGGCTCCATTGGCCAGACTCGCTGATATAATCACTTAGGAGCGTTAGTTCGAGACCACTAGTTCAAATAAGCTTGATAAAGCAACAGTGCGTTGAAGCCAGCTCATATTTTTGCTAAATAAAAGCCTGGAACATAAGCAGATGGGAATTTGTGCCAGTATTTGTGCCAGAATTCATTGCTAGTCAACGTATCTGTGTTTATTTCCATGAATTGTGTAAGCTTGAAACATTCAGTATCTTTTAATGAAAATTGAATGTGAATTGTTAATTTATGCCTGTATATATGTGTAGTTCAGTAGCAAACATGATGTAAAGCCTATAATGCTCCAGCCTGAACAGAAGGTGTCGGAGGAAAGTAAAACGGCATGGAATGGCCAAACAGTACACAGACACCTAGATTATTGATTAGACAGAAATAATGCTGGAAGTGCAGAGGCGTAGTAACCATTAAGGAGGTTAATACTGGTATAAAGTATTTCAGATGAAGCTGACAGTTGGCCTAACGCTCTGAACTCAATGTTTGTGATGTATTGTGATCAGTGTAGAAAGAGAGTATAAATTAGTTATGACGTAGAAGGTACATCCTTCTTGTTTTCAGGGACCGTGGTCTTAACGTTATTGAGCAGCACCTGGTCCGAGCTTTGCTGAATCCAGAGTCGGACAGCATACTCCTTGGTCCATTTAGCTATCAGTGAGGTGTCTCCAGAGCCCAGGGGAGAAATCGAGCAGAGGAGTCTTTTCCTGCCGCCATCACGCAAGATAAGCTGATGTGGCCAGCTGAGCTCAACATTATGTACCCCCATCTTAAAATAACATTGTAATATAAACTTAAGAGGGGAAGTAAATTGTTTTAATATCAGGAACTGAGAACATCTCCAATACTAGTTCCAATAAAGACAAACTATTGAAGTCATGATGACAAATACCAACAGAGCTTGAACAAAACAAAACCAGTATTACCTCATATTACGACTACACAACTGACACACATAGGATACTTTTAATAATATATGTCACTACAATATTCATATTAATAAATTCTGTACATATAACTTGTAATTAAAATTGATTGTGATTCCTGGTTCCTTTGTATTTGAATCAGGACACATATACATTCATGACAGCAATGAATACATATTGTTATTTGAAAAGTTATCAGTGACTCCTTTAAGATATCCTTTAGAGTGTTATATGTATGTGAGTGTCACAGTGTTGTCAAGTGTGGTGGAATAAATTAAATTGTTTATCTGTCTGTTGTTGTTATGACTTACACTTCA
The DNA here is from genome assembly GCA_024509875.1 of Oreohelix idahoensis. NCBI lineage: Eukaryota > Metazoa > Mollusca > Gastropoda > Stylommatophora > Oreohelicidae > Oreohelix > Oreohelix idahoensis. The sequence goes on along the minus strand of JAMPIV010023210.1, from coordinate 160,083 downwards.
TCATACACATACCCTAGACATATAACGTAATCATCACACTACTCCAGAATAATTCTGACTGAGATATAAATATATGTGGCAGCAAGTAAGGTTATATATAATACACTACTCTTATTAGATATATATATACCTTCACAGCGGATCTCAGTCAGTACACTAAGTCCCCTATAAATATTTATAACATCCCACTTCACCACATATATTGGGGGCTCGTCCGGGATTTTGAATCTTTCCCTATTAAAAATATTGGGGGTAATTCACTTCAGGGAATATAAGAATTAAAAGGTATCCTTGGGTGGAATTAAATAAGGTTGAGCTCACGGTGCCTGTGTTGTCCATTAGATATATATTTAGAGATTGAATTGTTGGTTAGACATTGTATAAATTTACCTGATAGACAATGGCGGACCTGGCAAAATTTCGATCTGCTGCTGTTCAGACTGCAAAAGAGTTAGGATTAGATGGGCAAGTTATGGTTGCCTATGTCACTACGGAATGTGACAAATTTATTGAACGCGAAGAAAGAAGGTTTGAAGCCGAAAGAAAGTTAGAGGCTGAAAGGGAAATTAAGAAGTTACAATTTGAGGCTGAGGCTGAGACTAAGAGAGGTTGCAGGCTGAGGCTGAGATAAGAGGTTGCAGATTGAGGCTGAGGCTAAGAAATTGGAAGCAGAAGAAAGAAGATTGACTGCAGAAAGGGAAGAGAAGAAATTAGCTGCAGAAAGGGAAGAGAAGAAATTAGCTGCAGAAAGGGAAGAGAAGAAATTAGCTGCAGAAAGGGAAGCAGAAAAGGAGGAGAAGAGATTACAAAGGGAACATGAGTTAAGACTAAGGGAGTTTGAGTTTCAAGGCCATGCTCCTGAAAATGGTGCCAGTCCCTTTGCCTCTGATGCCACTGCTAGCCAAGGAGCCTCAACCTCAGCTATGAATTTTCATTTAGATCATTTTGTTGAGAAAGACGATGATATAGAGAGCTACCTAAATAGGTATGAACTATTAGCTACCACGTATGGGTTAGAGAGAGAAAGGTGGAGCTTAAAGTTATCTCAGGGACTTCGTGGGGCAGCTTATGAAGTTTTTGCAAAAATGAGCAGAGGTGATCAGGAAAATTATGACATGCTAAAGCAGGCTCTTTTGTTAAGATGTGAAAAGAATGCAGAATTTTATAGGAAAAAATTTAGGAATGCTAAACTACTGTCAGGTGAAACCTATCACCAGTTTTCTGCACGAATAGAGACATACTTGGAGAAATGGACTTCTCTGGGGAAAACCCAAGATCTTAAGGAAATGGTCCTTATAGAGCAATTAAGAGAGTCCATGGCTCCAGACCTGAGAAAGTTTCTCATGGAACAAGGTGCAGAGAGGCTGGGTGATTTGCTAAATGTTGCTGAAAGGTATCAAGCAGCTCAAGCAGAGGTAACAGGTAATAAAAAGAAACAAGTGGATAACTTTAGGGCACCACAGAACTTTAATAAATTTGATCCTAGGGATCAAAACAAAGGTAAGCACCAGTTTGATAGGCCACGGTATGAAAATAAAAATAAATTCCCACAATTCGATGAAAGGAAATATGATGAAAGAAAATCTTTCAACCAAGGAAAAAGGTGGTGTAAAAATTGTCAGATGGACAATCATGACACTGACCGTTGCAGAAGGAAACCTGTGTATATGGCAACCCTTCAGGTCAGGTCGACCTCAAGACAGGAGGAGGATATTATGTTGGATACCACTCCAGAAGAGATGAGAAAGGTACAGGCTGGGGATAAAACACTCAAGCCTTGTTTCAGAAAATTGTCAACTTGTCATACAACTCCAGGCAAGGGAGAGTTTTACATGAAAAACAAGTTGATGTATAGGAAGACTGGAGGTAGATCCAAAGGTCAGGGACAGCTGGTACTTCCTAAAAGATATAGGGCAGACTTAATAAGGAGCCTACATGTGAAACCAGATGGGGACCATGAGAAGATAGGTACCATCATTCAAAAGGTGGCTCACAATTATTATTGGCCCAAAGCAAGATGGCACATTGAGAATTTTGTAGAAAGGTGTAGCATAGCACATGAGGGAACACCCACAAGTGGGAACATTGATCAGGACCTGGACACGCCACGGGGCAAAATTAGGCCTGATAATAAAAAGAAAAATAGATTTGATAAAGTGGACCAAATGGAATGGGAAGCCCCTTTTCACGGACAAGCTTCACTTAACTGTTTTACAATGGCCACTATGCGGAGAGTGCAAAAAGATGTCTTACCCCAGGATAAGCCGACAATCCCTCAATCGGACTTAAACAAACTGGAGGAAGAGGATGTAGAGAGGAAATCTCTCATCAAGAATTTTAAGTGGGGAGAAAGCCCCAAAAGAAAAATTGGTAGCGGTCGTTTTGTGCATGATAATTCTGGGAGGAAAAATCATCACTATAGAGCTTCGAGTGGAAGAGACCATACCGGTGCATGGACAAATAGGTCCACAAAATTAAAGGTCCATATGTAGCTTTGTTAAGAACGTGGACTGATGAAAAGGCAGAGGAAAACATTACATCTTCATACCAATATGTGAATGAGCTGACCACTCGTTTAAAAACTGGCTGGAAACTTGCCAATGAAAATTTGAAACAAGCCAGGAAGAAACATGCTGCCTATTATAACAGGAAGGCGAAAGACAGAAATTTGGCTGTGGGAGAGAAAGTACTGCTTCTTTTGCCCGGGAGTCAGAATAAGTTACAGATTGGATGGCAAGGTCCATATACAGTTCTAGAGAAGGTGTCTAGAACAAATTATAAGATAGATAAGAAGGGGAAAGAAAAAATCTATCATGTGAATCTCCTGAAGAAATATTTGGAAAGAGAACATCAGGAAGAGACACACTTGTTGACCTTGTCCATCGCCATGGAGATGAAAAAGGAACCACTTTCATCATTTGAATATCCATTACACCCCTGTGAGACAGCAGCACAGGTGAAAATCAGTACACATTTAACGAAAACTCAGAAAGAGAGAGTGCAACAGGTTCTAAATAATCATGCAGAGGTGTTAACAGACCGACCAGGGCATACAAACCTATTGGAATATGATATGAAACTGATAGACCCCACACCTGTCTGTATGAAACCATATTCGATTCCGTTTGCTAAGGAGAAAGCTTTGAAGGAAGAGATAGACTATCTGTTGAAGGAAGGAATTATTTCGCACAGTGAATCTTCGTATAGTTCCGGGGTTGTACTCTTAAGGAAGCCCTCTGGAGAACATAGACTCTGTATAGATTACAGGAGACTGAATGCTATTACAGAAGGACAGGTGGATCCATTGCCGGATACAAATCAGCTGTTTGCCAGACTAAATAAAGCTAAATATTTCTCAAAAGTGGATCTGAGTAAAGGATACTATCAGATTCCAGTAAAGCCTGAGGTTAGACCATACCTAGCTTTTAGTACCTCAGAAGGACACTATGAGTTTAATAGATTGCCATTTGGATTGAAGAATGCGCCTAGTGTCTTCTCTAGAATGATGAGAAAATTGTTGGATGTAAACATTTCGGAGGAACGTAATGAATCCCTGAGTTGCCTCTTTGATTGAGGATATTCCGAATGTTTCATACAGGATAATAAGAAGATTATGGGATCCACTACGAAAACTCTGCTATCACCAGGTATATGTTATCTCCTCATAACGTACATTTTGAGGGAAATATAATGTTCTCTGGACATGTCATTGCGCAGACTCAGAGAAGAGAAATCGGTGAATACGGGTTGCGAAGCAGCATTAAGACAAGCACTCACACTTGCGGCTGTTCAGTAACATAACCGAAATATATTATTGGTTGTAGAAGTCTGAGGCAGATTTCATGAGTAGTGCCTACTCTGAATGGACCCAACTACATAAAACCATGATAGCACCACAGCAGAGTAAAGTCAAGTTGACTTACATTTATCTATGTGTATATAGAATAAAGGACTGACATATAATGTCTGTTTTAAGAGGGGAGGTGTCGTGAAATATTCTAATCCACATATATAAATTATCAGGTAAATATAAAGCCTAATAAATACATATAATAAAGAAAGGAAGAAGAATGGTAAAATAACAGTGCTGTCACAAAGAATGTACTCGAAATCCCCTTTGTTTTATGCTTCGTCTGCAAATTGTAACGTTTCCACGTTAAATATAAGCCACTGCATAAATACAAGCGTTTCCACAACACATTAAAACGGGTATTGCATTTCTAAGAAAAACATTGAGAGGCACACTGCGTAATGACCTAAATTAATCCTAACATTAATTATACTACGTTACCAAAACGAACGAACAGATGGACTCAAATAGAAAGAAGGGAGGGCTGAAAATCAGGAACGCATGCAAAATTAAACACGCGTCTCGCTATTAATGCCACCCCCAACAAGCGTAACGCGATACACAATTACTACTATCACGCGTGTAAGGCCACATGCACTAACTTTTTTCGGACGGACAGTGATAAAAACACTAACCTTCCCAGAGTTAGGTTTTAAAATCCTGAAAAACGCTTATTAGAAAAGATAACATTAGATGGGTTTACGTTTGAAAACATTACAGTACCCAGACAGCACATCTTCGAAACAGGAGGTAGAAGAAATTGCATATTTTGAACGCAGCCACTTAGCTCTTTTAAATTTGTATATTTGGGTTCCTTAGGGCTTGCTGACAAAGAATATGTTAAGTGTTATGCAAATAGTCTAGGAATTAACAAGTTATAGCCAAAATAAAATGATGGTGCTGTCAGACAACACCCAAAATCAGAATCGCTCAGTGGTAGATTTTTTTTAAACCACCATTGTACGGGAAATGGGCCACAAGTTACATTTGAACTGATTGGCTGGAATGATATGTAAGGCTAAACACGATTAGTCGGACTATAAATGCTATCCTTGGTTGTTAGGGGAGACGTAGGAAGGTAAAATTTTTTCAAACACTTGTCGAAACGTGGCTCCATTGGCCAGACTCGCTGATATAATCACTTAGGAGCGTTAGTTCGAGACCACTAGTTCAAATAAGCTTGATAAAGCAACAGTGCGTTGAAGCCAGCTCATATTTTTGCTAAATAAAAGCCTGGAACATAAGCAGATGGGAATTTGTGCCAGTATTTGTGCCAGAATTCATTGCTAGTCAACGTATCTGTGTTTATTTCCATGAATTGTGGTAAGCTTGAAACATTCAGTATCTTTTAATGAAAATTGAATGTGAATTGTTAATTTATGCCTGTATATATGTGTAGTTCAGTAGCAAACATGATGTAAAGCCTATAATGCTCCAGCCTGAACAGAAGGTGTCGGAGGAAAGTAAAACGGCATGGAATGGCCAAACAGTACACAGACACCTAGATTATTGATTAGACAGAAATAATGCTGGAAGTGCAGAGGCGTAGTAACCATTAAGGAGGTTAATACTGGTATAAAGTATTTCAGATGAAGCTGACAGTTGGCCTAACGCTCTGAACTCAATGTTTGTGATGTATTGTGCTCAGTGTAGAACTAGAGTATCAATTAGTTATGACGTAGAAGGTACATCCTTCTTGTTTTCAGGGACCGTGGTCTTAACGTTATTGAGCAGCACCTGGTCAGAGCTTTGCTGAATCCAGAGTCGGACAGCATACTCCTTGGTCCATTTAGCTATCAGTGAGGTGTCTCCAGAGCCCAGGGGAGAAATCGAGCAGAGGAGTCTTTTCCTGCCGCCATCACGCAAGATAAGCTGATGTGGCCAGCTGAGCTCAACATTATGTACCCCCATCTTAAAATAACATTGTAAAAATACAATTAAGAGGGGGAATTAGATTGTTTTAATATCAGGAACTGAGAACATCTCCAATACTAGTTCCAATAAAGACAAACTATTGAAGTCATGATGACAAATACCAACAGAGCTTGAACAAAACAAAACCAGTATTACCTCATATTACTACTACACAACTGACACACATAGGATACTTTTGATAATATATGTCACTACAATATTCATATTGATAAATTCTGTACATATAACTTGTAATTAAAATTGATTGTGATTCCTGGTTCCCTTTGTATTTGAATCAGGACACATATCCATTCATGACAGCAATGAATACATATTGTTATTTGAAAAGTTATCAGTGACTCCTTTAAGATATCCTTTAGAGTGTTATATGTATGTGAGTGTCACAGTGTTGTCAAGTGTGGTGGAATAAATTAAATTGTTTATCTGTCTGTTGTTGTTATGACTTACACTTCATCATACACATACCCTAGACATATAACGTAATCATCACACTACTCCAGAATAATTCTGACTGAGATATAAATATATGTGGCAGCAAGTAAGGTTATATATAATACACTACTCTTATTAGATATATATATACCTTCACAGCGGATCTCAGTCAGTACACTAAGTCCCCTATAAATATTTATAACATCCCACTTCACCACATATATTGGGGGCTCGTCCGGGATTTTGAATCTTTCCCTATTAAAAATATTGGGGGTAATTCACTTCAGGGAATATAAGAATTAAAAGGTATCCTTGGGTGGAATTAAATAAGGTTGAGCTCACGGTGCCTGTGTTGTCCATTAGATATATATTTAGAGATTGAATTGTTGGTTAGACATTGTATAAATTTACCTGATAGACAATGGCGGACCTGGCAAAATTTCGATCTGCTGCTGTTCAGACTGCAAAAGAGTTAGGATTAGATGGGCAAGTTATGGTTGCCTATGTCACTACGGAATGTGACAAATTTATTGAACGCGAAGAAAGAAGGTTTGAAGCCGAAAGAAAGTTAGAGGCTGAAAGGGAAATTAAGAAGTTACAATTTGAGGCTGAGGCTGAGACTAAGAGGTTGCAGGCTGAGGCTGAGACTAAGAGGTTGCAGATTGAGGCTGAGGCTAAGAAATTGGAAGCAGAAGAAAGAAGATTGACTGCAGAAAGGGAAGAGAAGAAATTAGCTGCAGAAAGGGAAGAGAAGAGATTAGCTGCAGAAAGGGAAGCAGAAAAGGAGGAGAAGAGATTACAAAGGGAACATGAGTTAAGACTAAGGGAGTTTGAGTTTCAAGGCCATGCTCCTGAAAATGGTGCCAGTCCCTTTGCCTCTGATGCCACTGCTAGCCAGGAGCCTCAACCTCAGCTATGAATTTTCATTTAGATCATTTTGTTGAGAAAGACGATGATATAGAGAGCTACCTAAATAGGTATGAACTATTAGCTACCACGTATGGGTTAGAGAGAGAAAGGTGGAGCTTAAAGTTATCTCAGGGACTTCGTGGGGCAGCTTATGAAGTTTTTGCAAAAATGAGCAGAGGTGATCAGGAAAATTATGACATGCTAAAGCAGGCTCTTTTGTTAAGATGTGAAAAGAATGCAGAATTTTATAGGAAAAAATTTAGGAATGCTAAACTACTGTCAGGTGAAACCTATCACCAGTTTTCTGCACGAATAGAGACATACTTGGAGAAATGGACTTCTCTGGGGAAAACCCAAGATCTTAAGGAAATGGTCCTTATAGAGCAATTAAGAGAGTCCATGGCTCCAGACCTGAGAAAGTTTCTCATGGAACAAGGTGCAGAGAGGCTGGGTGATTTGCTAAATGTTGCTGAAAGGTATCAAGCAGCTCAAGCAGAGGTAACAGGTAATAAAAAGAAACAAGTGGATAACTTTAGGGCACCACAGAACTTTAATAAATTTGATCCTAGGGATCAAAACAAAGGTAAGCACCAATTTGATAGGCCACGGTATGAAAATAAAAATAAATTCCCACAATTCGATGAAAGGAAATATGATGAAAGAAAATCTTTCAACCAAGGAAAAAGGTGGTGTAAAAATTGTCAGATGGACAATCATGACACTGACCGTTGCAGAAGGAAACCTGTGTATATGGCAACCCTTCAGGTCAGGTCGACCTCAAGACAGGAGGAGGATATTATGTTGGATACCACTCCAGAAGAGATGAGAAAGGTACAGGCTGGGGATAAAACACTCAAGCCTTGTTTCAGAAAATTGTCAACTTGTCATACAACTCCAGGCAAGGGAGAGTTTTACATGAAAAACAAGTTGATGTATAGGAAGACTGGAGGTAGATCCAAAGGTCAGGGACAGCTGGTACTTCCTAAAAGATATAGGGCAGACTTAATAAGGAGCCTACATGTGAAACCAGATGGGGACCATGAGAAGATAGGTACCATCATTCAAAAGGTGGCTCACAATTATTATTGGCCCAAGGCAAGATGGCACATTGAGAATTTTGTAGAAAGGTGTAGCATAGCACATGAGGGAACACCCACAAGTGGGAACATTGATCAGGACCTGGACACGCCACGGGGCAAAATTAGGCCTGATAATAAAAAGAAAAATAGATTTGATAAAGTGGACCAAATGGAATGGGAAGCCCCTTTTCACGGACAAGCTTCACTTAACTGTTTTACAATGGCCACTATGAGGAGAGTGCAAAAAGATGTCTTACCCCAGGATAAGCCGAAAATCCCTCAATCGGACTTAAACAAACTGGAGGAAGAAGATGTAGAGAGGAAATCTCTCATCAAGAATTTTAAGTGGGGAGAAAGCCCCAAAAGAAAAAAAATTGGTAGCGGTCGTTTTGTGCATGATAATTCTGGGAGGAAAAATCATCACTATAGAGCTTCGAGTGGAAGAGACCATACCGGTGCATGGACAAATAGGTCCACAAAATTAAAGGTCCATATGTAGCTTTGTTAAGAACGTGGACTGATGAAAAGGCAGAGGAAAACATTACATCTTCATACCAATATGTGAATGAGCTGACCACTCGTTTAAAAACTGGCTGGAAACTTGCCAATGAAAATTTGAAACAAGCCAGGAAGAAACATGCTGCCTATTATAACAGGAAGGCGAAAGACAGAAATTTGGCTGTGGGAGAAAAAGTACTGCTTCTTTTGCCCGGGAGTCAGAATAAGTTACAGATTGGATGGCAAGGTCCATATACAGTTCTAGAGAAGGTGTCTAGAACAAATTATAAGATAGATAAGAAGGGGAAAGAAAAAATCTATCATGTGAATCTCCTGAAGAAATATTTGGAAAGAGAACATCAGGAAGAGACACACTTGTTGACCTTGTCCATCGCCATGGAGATGAAAAAGGAACCACTTTCATCATTTGAATATCCATTACACCCCTGTGAGACAGCAGCACAGGTGAAAATCAGTACACATTTAACGAAAACTCAGAAAGAGAGAGTGCAACAGGTTCTAAATAATCATGCAGAGGTGTTAACAGACCGACCAGGGCATACAAACCTATTGGAATATGATATGAAACTGATAGGACCCCACACCTGTCTGTATGAAACCATATTCGATTCCGTTTGCTAAGGAGAAAGCTTTGAAGGAAGAGATAGACTATCTGTTGAAGGAAGGAATTATTTCGCACAGTGAATCTTCGTATAGTTCCGGGGTTGTACTCTTAAGGAAGCCCTCTGGAGAACATAGACTCTGTATAGATTACAGGAGACTGAATGCTATTACAGAAGGACAGGTGGATCCATTGCCGGATACAAATCAGCTGTTTGCCAGACTAAATAAAGCTAAATATTTCTCAAAAGTGGATCTGAGTAAAGGATACTATCAGATTCCAGTAAAGCCTGAGGTTAGACCATACCTAGCTTTTAGTACCTCAGAAGGACACTATGAGTTTAATAGATTGCCATTTGGATTGAAGAATGCGCCTAGTGTCTTCTCTAGAATGATGAGAAAATTGTTGGATGTAAACATTTCGGAGGAACGTAATGAATCCCTGAGTTGCCTCTTTGATTGAGGATATTCCGAATGTTTCATACAGGATAATAAGAAGATTATGGGATCCACTACGAAAACACTGCTATCACCAGGTATATGTTATCTCCTCATAACGTACATTTTGAGGGAAATATAATGTTCTCTGGACATGTCATTGCGCAGACTCAGAGAAGAGAAATCGTGAATACGGGTTGCGAAGCAGCATTAAGACAAGCACTCACACTTGCGGCTGTTCAGTAACATAACCGAAATATATTATTGGTTGTAGAAGTCTGAGGCAGATTTCATGAGTAGTGCCTACTCTGAATGGACCCAACTACATAAAACCATGATAGCACCACAGCAGAGTAAAGTCAAGTTGACTTACATTTATCTATGTGTATATAGAATAAAGGACTGACATATAATGTCTGTTTTAAGAGGGGAGGTGTCGTGAAATATTCTAATCCACATATATAAATTATCAGGTAAATATAAAGCCTAATAAATACATATAATAAAGAAAGGAAGAAGAATGGTAAAATAACAGTGCTGTCACAAAGAATGTACTCGAAATCCCCTTTGTTTTATGCTTCGTCTGCAAATTGTAACGTTTCCACGTTAAATATAAGCCACTGCATAAATACAAGCGTTTCCACAACACATTAAAACGGGTATTGCATTTCTAAGAAAAACCTTGAGAGGCACACTGCGTAATGACCTAAATTAATCCTAACATTAATTATACTACGTTACCAAAACGAACGAACAGATGGACTCAAATAGAAAGAAGGGAGGGCTGAAAATCAGGAACGCATGCAAAATTAAACACGCGTCTCGCTATTAATGCCACCCCAACAAGCGTAACGCGATACACAATTACTACTATCACGCGTGTAAGGCCACATGCACTAACTTTTTCGGACGGACAGTGATAAAAACACTAACCTTCCCAGAGTTAGGTTTTTAAAATCCTGAAAAACGCTTATTAGAAAAGATAACATTAGATGGGTTTACGTTTGAAAACATTACAGTACCCAGACAGCACATCTTCGAAACAGGAGGTAGAAGAAATTGCATATTTTGAACGCAGCCACTTAGCTCTTTTAAATTTGTATATTTGGGTTCCTTAGGGCTTGATGACAAAGAATATGTTAAGTGTTATGCAAATAGTCTAGGAATTAACAAGTTATAGCCAAAATAAAATGATGGTGCTGTCAGACAACACCCCAAAATCAGAATCGCTCAGTGGTAGATTTTTTTAAACCACCATTGTACGGGAAATGGGCCACAAGTTACATTTGAACTGATTGGCTGGAATGATATGTAAGGCTAAACACGATTAGTCGGACTATAAATGCTATCCTTGGTTGTTAGGGGAGACGTAGGAAGGTAAAATTTTTTCAAACACTTGTCGAAACGTGGCTCCATTGGCCAGACTCGCTGATATAATCACTTAGGAGCGTTAGTTCGAGACCACTAGTTCAAATAAGCTTGATAAAGCAACAGTGCGTTGAAGCCAGCTCATATTTTTGCTAAATAAAAGCCTGGAACATAAGCAGATGGGAATTTGTGCCAGTATTTGTGCCAGAATTCATTGCTAGTCAACGTATCTGTGTTTATTTCCATGAATTGTGGTAAGCTTGAAACATTCAGTATCTTTTAATGAAAATTGAATGTGAATTGTTAATTTATGCCTGTATATATGTGTAGTTCAGTAGCAAAACATGATGTAAAGCCTATAATGCTCCAGCCTGAACAGAAGGTGTCGGAGGAAAGTAAAACTGCATGGAATGGCCAAACAGTACACAGACACCTAGATTATTGATTAGACAGAAATAATGCTGGAAGTGCAGAGGCGTAGTAACCATTAAGGAGGTTAATACTGGTATAAAGTATTTCAGATGAAGCTGACAGTTGGCCTAACGCTCTGAACTCAATGTTTGTGATGTATTGTGATCAGTGTAGAAAGAGAGTATAAATTAGTTATGACGTAGAAGGTACATCCTTCTTGTTTTCAGGGACCGTGGTCTTAACGTTATTGAGCAGCACCTGGTAAGAGCTTTGCTGAATCCAGAGTCGGACAGCATACTCCTTGGTCCATTTAGCTATCAGTGAGGTGTCTCCAGAGCCCAGGGGAGAAATCGAGCAGAGGAGTCTTTTCCTGCCGCCATCACGCAAGATAAGCTGATGTGGCCAGCTGAGCTCAACATTATGTACCCCCATCTTAAAATAACATTGTAACATAAACTTAAGAGGGGAAGTAAATTGTTTTAATATCAGGAACTGAGAACATCTCCAATACTAGTTCCAATAAAGACAAACTATTGAAGTCATGATGACAAATACCAACAGAGCTTGAACAAAACAAAACCAGTATTACCTCATATTAACACTACACGACTGACACACATAGGATACCATTGATAATATATGTCACTACATGAATCATATTAATAAATTCTGTACATATACCTTGTAATTAAAATTGATTGTGATTCCTGGTTCCCTTTGTATTTGAATCAGGACACATATCCATTCATGACAGCAATGAATACATATTGTTATTTGAAAAGTTATCAGTGACTCCTTTAAGATATCCTTTAGAGTGTTATATGTATGTGAGTGTCACAGTGTTGTCAAGTGTGGTGGAATAAATTAAATTGTTTATCTGTCTGTTGTTGTTATGACTTACACTTCATCATACACATACCCTAGACATATAACGTAATCATCACACTACTCCAGAATAATTCTGACTGAGATATAAATATATGTGGCAGCAAGTAAGGTTATATATAATACACTACTCTTATTAGATATATATATACCTTCACAGCTGATCTCAGTCAGTACACTAAGTCCCCTATAAATATTTATAACATCCCACTTCACCACAATCACCTTGCCGGCCCAATACATAACCACATATTCCTCGTCTCATACGACATGCATGAAGCATCAGTAGACACATTCTTTCTTTGTCTCACCAAGAGATTTACCCCCCCCCCCCCTTCCAGGAACTACACGGGGGCTTCTCTCACATAATCAGTTCTATTTCTCTCACAAAGTCGGCGGTCTGTCTCAAGCTGCTCTCATCGCTACACAGTCTCTGCTTCAAATGTGTTGGTGAAGGCTATGGTGGCTATCAGCTCAATCGTTGAGTAGATAATCATAATCCTGGAGGACATTCAGTTCTCTCGTATAGTTCTGGGGAGTGGGGGAAAAGGGGGTGGGGGGGGGGTTCTTTGAGGAGAAAACAAGAAAGAATAGGACTATTGCTACCTCAGGCATGTCGTAAGAGGCCACTACAAGGAGGTGGTGCATGTGGCTGGCAACCTCATCATGTAAAAATATTGCTACAGAAACCATGGCTGAAAGAGAACATGAAAGCTTTAACATGGCTTCCTGCAAGAGGACCAGCTGTAGTGGTCACCCCATGCTCCATAAGGAGTATAAAAGGAGAGCAAGAAGACACACATACCTGATAACCTTAGCTCGGCAGCGTTGGCGTAGCTAGCCAGCCCTTTTTAGGGCTTAACGCTAGCAGATAGATAATGTTAGTCCTTTTCAGGATTTGGTATCTATCAACGCTGATCGGGTTAGCAGTGAACGGAGTTCACTTATTTTTGGATGATAAATGCGCTTTGATATAACCAAATAGGTTGAAATTAACGCGCCTCGCCACAAGAATGCAAAAACCGAACCAAACGAAAACATAATGCTGTTGTTTGCCTGCTTTCACCACTTGTCCGTCTGTCCGATTTTTAATTTGTTGAACAAATAGTTTCTGAGTCTACAGTGGCCGGTTCTCAGCCTGAACATTATCACCTGACCTCTTCTTAGTAAGCAGTATTACAAGGCAAGCCTTCTTCTAGAACACCCCAGGATTAAAGAAATAGAGGAAGACAAACAAACACACGAGGATGGGAACAACAAGGTAGTTATGAGAGGCTTCATTTTAGTTTGTTTATTGTTTGTTTGTTTTTGTTTTTTATTCCTTTGTTTTTATTTTATTTTTATAGTTTGTTTGTTTCTTGGAAAGGGGAGGTCACACACAAAAACATTCATACAAATTTAGTTTTGATTTACTCTATTTGGACTGAGTGGAGGGGGGAAGAAGGTGCTATATTTGGGTATTGGAAACCTGACTTTATTTACTTGAATTAGTACACCATATGTCCTAATTATAACCCATCAAGGGTTGAACGGGATACTTTAAAAAGAAAAAAGATGGAGACTAGAGACATATACGAAAGGGATACAGAAGACATGGAAAGAACTAGAACGGTTGACGCAGTACTGGAAGGCATGGCGTGTGTTTTGCTGAAGGCATGTGCTCCATGGAGAGCAGAAAGGTAATGAAATTACTCATATTAAAGCGCATAATCTAACGTATTTATTTCTTGTAACCCAAAGGCGTGCACTGACCTCTTCTGTATTTTTTAACTTCAGTCTTAAAACACTGTCCGACTTCTGTTCCAATCATCTATTTTTGTTCGTCAGCGCGAGAAACGATATCTAGAACTATAAACACGTGCTTTCATCACACTCCCGAGTTGACAGGACATTCTCCACCTTATGAATTACACAACTTTCGTGGCATATACAGCTCGTCTTCCTTCTACATTTGCGCTGAGAGTAAGGCTTCTTAACTTCCCCACCCCTTTGATTTTCGGGTGAAGGCTACGGAACTATTCTTAGAAAAGAAAATGAACGTGAACGCATAATTAACGATTTTACATTTTAAATGTTAAGTTATGTACACGTAACCCCTAGAAACCATTTACGGAAAAAAAGGTTATTCTTCTTCTTTCTCGTCTTCACACTCTTAGACCTAAACTTTGCAGTAGTCAGCTTAAGGCTTTTGGTATCTCCATGGAGTTTTTTTCCCAGGAATGGTATTGGTCAATGGTAATTTGACTAATTAATTAACAACAGATGCCTTATCACAACATGTTTTGTAAATATAGCGATATTTTTAACAAAAATCTTGCCTTGGTATATATATTTTAAAAAAGAATTCAAAATAAACATTCGATTACTCCGTCTCTGAATCATTATTTAAGGGAGTATCGACTTGAGCGACTAAATCAGCCGAGTTATTGCAAATGTAACGAGCTTTATTCATAAATATATAAGATACTTAGTCATACTCAACCGAATTATAAATTGGAAAAATTCTATAAATTGTGTTCAAAATCAAACATCTGCCATTGTTAAGGATGGGAACAAAATATCGGGTTGTTTCAACAGGCGCACAATTTAGTTCTCATCCCCAAAAATGCCATGAACAAAATTGCAACTTTAGTGGGAAATAATGGGACAGAGGGGTAAGATGCTTCTCTATATGGGTAATGTGCTCACAATGATATGGTGTAATCTGCATGACTTCAAATCTCATCTCGAGCTAAAAGCACGCGAGGACGCATGAGGTGATAATTCGCTCGAGCACAAACTTCCCAAACATGTATAATTTGATTCGCTTCTCGGCCTGGGCAGAAGTAATTTAAAAATTTTAATTTTTTTTTAAGTTTGTAGATCTACACTTTTAATGCTTATTCGTCTCAATATCAACACACACCTCGTAGTTCAAATGATGAATATCATTTTTTCGGCCATTTCCACATCTCATAGCAAACAATTGCTTTAAGTTCCTCACACCTTTTTATAAAAAAGGCACACATTTTCAACCAAAGTACGCAACCGTGAATACACAACAGAAAATTTATGATTCTGTACCAACGTAACTAAAAAGTTACACACTATTATAAATGATTACTTGCGTAGACTAAAAGGATCGAAATGGTACGACAAGATAACCACTATGGTACTACAGTCTTAATGTGGCTAATTTAAACTTCATTAAAAAAAGGCATTCATTGTGTCAGACTCTCAGTCCATGCTTCGAAAGGTTCATAATGGTTGGCTACGGTATGAATGGAAAACTTTCATAGAAGCTTCGAATCTACAGGAGCTGGTGTGGATATGCTGTCCGGGTCATGCAGGAGTACACGGTAATGAGAGAGCTGACAGATTAGCATCAAGAGCACCCACAGTGGGGACACTGGATATGGATAAGGGAGAGATACGGAGAACAATTAATGTTCGCCTGTTAGAGAATAACACTGCAATAGATGAATCATCAAGGTTAAGACTGTTAGAATTCGGCATCAAACATAACGCTAGCAGAGAAGGACGCACGAGAGGATGCATCCGTCGAGTATAACCAGCGAGCTACAGGAACAGTTAGCATTAACACTTTTCGACATATAATGAAGGAGATTGAGCACCTATGGGTTTTCCCAGAGGGAAATGATGTCGATTCTGTTCAACAATAACAATAACCAGTGTAGAACTGATGACAAGATAGCCAGTGTAGAACTGATGACAAAATAGCCAGTATAGGAACTGAGAACAAGATTGGAAGTGTGGAACTGATGACAAGATCACCAGTTGTGACGAAATGGGTTTTAAATTGTGGGCACTTGGATGGAGCTACCATCCCTCCTAATTCCTTTCTGATTTTGACACGCCCATTTCACTTCTTTTCGTTCTTCTGTAGATATAAGCGGGGTAACTGGCTGTCACTTCTATCCGATAGGTTCCCTCCCCTTAGTCTGTAATGTTGGTAGGAGATAATTGACGCGTCCCGGACTCTTCGTCGCGGACAGCGGCATCCGTCTTCAGAGCTCTTTTGACCATGAGTCAGAAGCCCGACACCCAGTTTTGAGAGGGAGCGGCAAAAAGGTCCCGAGTCTTTGACACCAGGGAATGCTCTTGCCTTTCGTGTGTCGGCGGGTAGAATCTATTACGCCATATTCAAGTATTGGCGGTTTCTTTCTTTTTTTTTGCACGAAAACACGGGAAACTGTTCCTGGAGTTCCGTCATATTACGTGGCAGCCCGGGCGAAGGAGCCATTTGGCGACTTGTCCGAGATACATGCGTTGTTGAGATGACGGTCACGTAGACGTCTCTGTGCTTTGATACCAGGGAAATTCTGGGACTCTGTATGCGTAACAACCTTCACCCTGTTACGCCTAAGCCTTTTTGTAGCGAGTCGCCAGGAAGAATGCTCTGGGCAATTATTACGATTGTTTTCAGCATTCTCTACGCAGATGTCAATGCACGTGTTAGCCCACGCTTGAACATCTGTGCCCTATTCTTACTATATATACAGTATACTCTGTCTCTAAATTGCTTCAGTCCTAAAATTCCTGTCGTGAGCGGTAGAGACCCAGTGCAGTTTGCCAACTAATTAGTGAGGAATATTCTCCACAAGTCTCGGTAAGCATTCTTAAATAACTTGTAGTAATTCATTCTTGGGATTTATAACGAGTCAGAGTAAGCCATCATAGCGGGTTCTAGTAATTTATAGTCCGGCTATCGCTCAACAAACACCAGGAGCTATAATAGTATTTTCTCTTTTCTGTGGAAATTACGTTATTCCACTTACGGTTTTTTTTTTCTAAGCCCAATAGTTGTGTACCTTGAACTGCTACATGGACGCTCGGCTAGATAATAATAATAATAATAGCCCCTTCAGTCATAACTGACTATGGGAATGCGCCCCTGAGGTGACAGCCCTCAACTTCTTATTTTCCTGGTGCTCCTTTCGACGTTTTCTCCTCACCTCTGCTTCTTGTGTGAGCCTCTCTTCGCCCAATCTGAGGTGGTGCCGTAAATAGCATCGCCACTTAGTGCGATCGGCAGCTTCATCCTCCCATGTTGCTGGATCCATGTCCAGTGCCCTCATATCTCTCTTGCACACATCTTTGAACCTCAGCTGTGGTCGTCCAACTGTTCTCTTGCCATCTGCTAATTGTCCGTAGAAGATATCTTTTGGGATGCGACCATCTTCCATGCGGCGAACATGGCCAAGCCAGCGAAGTCTGCGCTGTCTAAGCAGCGTATACATACTTTGAAGGCCAGCACGTGACAACACCTCGACATTTGTCACTTTATCTTTCCACGAGATGCCGAGGATGCGGCGTAGACACCGCAAATGGAAGGTATTGAGCCTTCTTTCTTGCTTAGCATAGGTCGTCCAGGTCTCGCTGCCATATAGGAGTGTGCTGGTGACGCAGGCATTATATACCGCAGCTTTGGTCTTCATTGTGAGTTTAGAGTTTCCCCAAACACGCGATGTGAGGCGGGCAAAGGTAGCTGCAGCTTTGCCAATGCGGCTGTCGATTTCTGTATCCAGTGAGAGTTTGTCATTGATGGTAGACCCTAGGTATGTGAAGTGGTGCACCACTGCCAATTCATAGTTATCGATAGTGATAACTGGTGCAGCACCCACATCCTGACTCAGCACATTCGTTTTCTTTAGACTTATTGTGAGGCCAAAGTCCTTGCATGCTTTAGTGAAGCGATTCATCAAGCTCTGAAGCTCCTGTTGGCTTTGAGTGACGACTGCAGCATCATCAGCGAACAACAAGTCTCTTATAGTGACCCTTCTGATTTTTGTTTTTGCCTTCAGCCTTGAAAGATTAAACAGACGGCCATCTGACCTAGTGTGAAGGCATAGAGAGAACCCCCTTATTCACAAAGCGTACATAAATCTAACTGGTTTCACTAGAGAATGAAGGTTAACACAGAATGTAACAAAAGCTATTTTCTTGGTTTTACGGCCTCTGTAGTGTATACATTTTTTTCTACCTGTAAGGTTGTTTTAATTGATTACTTGTGTACTGTATGGTTACTTTTAAACTCAGTTAAAGATTTCCCGACAGTAGCCTTACATGTTGTGTCATATAGATGCTTGTAAATGTAATGAGATCAAATGTACTACAGCTAGCCTGGCGATTGTGTTTTAAACGCATGTGCGTTAGGCCAGACTGACATATATTATAAGGTCAGTTCTGCGCCAGCTAATGGCCAGGTTTTTTTACCTACAACCCCCCCCCCCCCCCAGCGCCAGTCGCGGGTAACCTGATTACGCCAAGTTGCGAGGGTAGCAGTACGCCTACCCGACCCGTATCTGCTCGCTTGTCTGGTTAATGGCCAGTGAGAGGGGTGAGTGATATTACTGTGGGACCAGGTCAGCCCTAGCCAGCAGATAATATTGAGAAGGGGCGGGTTGCATATAAGTTAAACTGTACCTGTGTCTGCACTGGCTTTGTTTAATGTTGTAACATTTTATGATTTATTTTGATTAGATGATAAGTGTTTTTGACTATGTTTTCATTGCAGCAACACCCGGTTCACTCCGACGGAGTTCTGAGCCATCGGCCTGGAATTACCTTCCTGCCTTCCTACAAGGCCGGATAAACCAGCTACCCCTTCACGTCTGGGTGTCCCCAACGGCTGCATTTGTTATCAGTCCGACTCCCTATTACTGGGTCAGCCGGGGAATTTCCCTTGCGGGGAATATTTTTTAACGCCACCTCGCCAAGAAGTGGAGCGCCAATGCTCCTTTGGTGTCTACGGCATGCATCGCCTGTAAAATCACACCCTTCACAAGAGCGGTTGGGCCTGCGCCGCTAGTTGTGGGATTACCTCCAACGAATAATTAAACCTGAGCGCCTCCAGCTTCGCCCTTTAGATCCCGGATCTGCAGGGCACTGGTATATTTTAAAGAACTCAGCATTTGTCTTGAAAAATTATCTTCGAAAGGGATTTGTATAGTAGAGTCGTATGTTTCTTTCCACGGATTTAGCAGTATAAACTGGGAGAAGAGCGGGTCACCATTTCTCCTGCTGCTATTCGACTTCTAGTTGTAACCCATGCGGAGTATAAACGCACGCGTGCCAACGGAGTAGAACAAATTGTGAGAGTGCACTCATAAAATTAGCTGAGAGGGAAAGAGCTCTTAATAAACTGTGGACAGGGACAGTTAGCGAATTTAATAGCTGTGTGCTGACAATACTACGTCAGCGGCTTAGTTTGTGTAGGTAGGAACTTCATTATTTCAGGGTTCCTTGCTGAAGGAATTAGCAGCACATTCAACCAATAACTTGGGAGTTTATATCTGGATTAATTATGCTCAATTATTATTTCGACTAATAGCCTTGACTGTATCTTACATTGATACACGCATTATGTTGTTTGGTGTTTTTTTAATTGATAATTTTGCTTTACCACGGGTTCTTTTGTTGTTAATAAACTAGAAAATTACTCAGCGGAACGGACTATACTTTCTATCTGTATTCAGCCTTGATTGTTTGTGGGGTCACTAATGTGTACTAAACCTTATCTCCAAGAAGAGAGAGAGAGGCAGTGTGACAGTAGTTAAAACATAGTTCACGAGTGGCAGGAGGGGAGAGTCAGTATCTGTTCTCTACTCCTGATAACTATAAGTCACTCTACCCATATTCAACACCATAACCCATCTATCTTCTCAGACGTCACTCAGACTTTTGTCACTTCACACAGATTTATGTCTTGTGTTAGGCAGACACGTGAAAACCGAGCATAACACCAGTGTGGAACTGATGACAAGATAACCAGTGTGGAATTGATGACAAGATAGGAAGTGTAAAACTGATGACAAGATAACCAGCGTGGAACTGATGACAAAGATAACCAACGTGGAACTGATGTGAGGAAACCTGTTGATAGCAGAACAAGGTAATCCTTGTTTGGAAACCCAAGGTAATAGAGGCAGGGGGGAGGGCGGGCGACAAACACATGTAGAAGACTAACACGAAAGGGATAAAGAAGACATGCAAAGACCTTGAACAAAATATCACGTGACAGGAAGGACTTGACATGCATTCGTTGAAGGCTTATATGCTCCTTGTGGAGCTACAGGATAGTGATGATGAAAATGATGATGATGATGATGAAGATGATGATTCCAACTTACTTCATCTGCTTCACAATTGTGCTTTTCCCTGATTCACCGGCCCCTGAAAGAGTCGAAAAAAGAAAGGATTAATCTTTGAACAAGAATAAAATAAGCAAAAAAAGGTAGAAGAAGCTGAAATATTGTGCATCAAATATATATGTTTAAAACTACCACCCTGTTAACTGCTACGTATATAATTTTCTTGAAATAAATCATTAACACCCTCATGTGCGTGACATGTAGCCTGGCGTAGGCTATCTTGTAGCTGTATTAAAACTTATATTTTCATATTTTTGTAAAACCGTAGATTGTTATCACAATGTTTAGTCAACATTTCATTCTCTTATTTTCTCTTCAAAAAGAGGCAAGAGAGATTGGGAGAGAGAGAGAGGGAGAGAGAGAGACGAAGGGTTGGCAAAATAGAGACAAGAGGGATTGCCAAAAGGAGCAGTTCGGTGCGTGAAAACACGACCGATTCTTATCAAATTATCCAGTCATCCTCTCCTACAGGCCGGCTTTTGTTTTCTCCGTGTGTGTGGACGGGAAAGGCTGGGACCAGACATCCGCTCGCTAGAGCGAGTTTAAAATGTATTTGTCATTAAAAATATTACAGCATCTTTGTATCTGTTCCACGTCTCAACCAGTTACCGTCTTTTCCTTTTTCTAATTATACATGTGTACCATAATATCTCTACATATAAAAAAGTAAAGTTCTATTAACAGTTCATCTTCTTCTTCTTGCGTTCGCATCTTTGATGTTTACACCGTCAGACGAGTTCTCATGATGAATTCGACTGTTGTTTGAAGTTCCTCTTTAGCTTCATATAGCTTTGAGTTTAGTGTTGAGTCATTAAGCCAGTATATCTTTCTTAACTGGTCATACAGAGGACAATCCTGTACAACATGCTCAGCAGTTTGTTCGTTTAATCCACATGTGCACAGTGGTGAAGCAGACAATCGTAGCTTGTGCATGTGTTTATTCAGTTTGTTATGCCCTGTCCTGAGGCGAAAAATAGTTATCTGTCCCTGCCGGTCAAGCGTGTGGTAGTCGTCGTTGGGTTGATTCTGTTCTCTTCTGATAGTCTGGATAGCTCTCTTTTTCTCAGTGTTTGTGATTTCATTATCTTCTTGTTCACATTCTCCTCCCTTTTTTTTGCAAGTTTATCTGCCTTTTCATTTCCGGGTACACCACAATGAGATGGTACCCACTGAAGTATGGTTCTCTTTTTGGCAGCTACCTTGTTTAGTTCATTTCTCAGATACGGGAGTTCACCACCCTTTAGAGCTTGCAGGACAGACAGTGCATCAGTGAGGATGACTACCTGGTGGCAGTCAGAGTTGGTGTTATAAATCATATTTGCAGCTTGCTCTAGAGCTTGAACCTCAGCTGTATAGTTGGAGCAGAATTTACCAGTGGGAATGTGCCTAGTCTCATAGTGGTTGTCAGGATATGAGATAAAGATTCCGGCACCTCCATTCCTAACAGCATTTGTTGCTGATCCATCTGTATAGGTATGTATCCATGATTGATCGGGATAGCTTTCTTGGATCATACTCAAGGTAGCAGTTCGTTTTTGCAGATCATTATACTCATATCCACTTGTGAGACCACTGACTGATGTATTAATTTGGAGGGCACTGCTGGCCTGTTCCCATGGTACAGGGTATAGGGTGGGCTTCAGCGGTGTTTTCATGGGTAGGTCTTCTTGATTCTTCTTCTTTGATCCTTAGCCGCCAACCGTCAAAGCAGTCAGTGGCCATCACGCCTAGTGGCGTCTTGTAGGGCAACAACAAATTGATTCCACTTTGCTCGGTCGGCGGCCATCCTTCGTACAGTGCCCCAACTCTGGTTCATTCTTTGCATCTCAGCCTCCACAGTCCTCCGCCAGGTTGTTTTTGGTCGGTCTCTCTTTCGTTTTCCTTCAGGGGTCCAAAGCATAGCTGTTCTTGTGATGGCATCGGGGTCTCTTCTGAGGACATGGCCAACCCAGGTCCAGCGTCTGCCAGCTATGATGGTGTGCATGTCCTCTTGCTTGCTCCGAGTAAGCAGATCTTGGTTGGTGATGGTATTCGGCCAAAAGATTCGGGGAATTTTTCTTAGGCATGTTGTGTGAAAAGAGGACAATTTCGACATTTCCTTCTCTGTAACTCTCCAGCATTCCGCACCATAGAGGTCTTCTTGATGCTGTCTTTTAAGTCTTTGTCCGCGATGCACAAAGCTGCTACGTTTTAGACGTCCCAATGCCAGATCATCTAGTCTTGCCTTCATTGGGTGCGTTGGCGTACTGTTGTACTTTTCCATCTGGATCATATAGGACAATGTCTGTAATCCAGCAGCCTTCTGCATCTCTGATATTGGTGTAGTTTTCATGGCTCCTGAAATCAAGCTGAGTGCTTGATTTTGCACCTTGCCCAAAGACTGCAGATGTGAGTTAGCAGCTGATGACCATGCTGCTGAGCCAAACTCTAAGTGTGGTCTTATTACTCCATTATAAATCTTCTTTAGAGTTCGTTCATTTGCTCCCCAGTTGGTACCTGCTAATTTTCTGAGTATGTCTTCGGGCCTTTCCCTCTGCATTTTCAATATGCTTATTCCATGTAAGCTTTTGGTCAAATGTCACCCCAAGATAGGTGGGGTAGATTTTTTCCTTGATCATGGTTGTCCCTAGGTGTATGTTAGCTGCTTTGTCCTTGGGGGTGAGGGAGAACAGTGTTGTGGAGGTTTTGTCTGTGTTTATTGTGATAAGCCATTTCTCTGCCCATGACACTAGCGTGTCTGCTGCCCGCTGCATTCTATAATTTGCTGTGGTGACGTTTTCATCAGCGCACCAGAGTACTAGGTCATCTGCATATAAGGCAGCTTTCACTCCAGCGGGGAGATCTTTCACCAGGTCATTGATGTAAACAAGGAAGAGTGTTGGGGAAATTACTCCTCCTTGAGGTACCCCCTGATAAAGCAACACTTTTCTGCTCTGCAGACCGTCAAGAGTGACTCTAGTTCTCCTGTTATGCAAGTATGACTGGATCCATTTTATCATGTTGCCTTGGATTCCACTTCTCCTAAGTTTTGCAATGAGGCCATCTTTCCACACCTTGTCAAAGGCCTGCTTGAAGTAGACCCAGATCGTTAGGACCTTTTTCTTCTCCTGGAAGGCATCTTCTATTGCTTGAGACAAGTAAGTAACTTGGTCTTCTATACTGTAGCATTTTCTAAATCCAGCTTGTTCCGGCACCAGGATCTGCTCAGACTCTAAATACCATTTCAGTCTGTGGTTGACTATTCGCTCCATAGTCTTCCCAAAACAGCTTGTGAGACTGATTGGCCGGTAACTTGCAGCCTCGGTCTTACATTTCCCTTTCTTTAGTATGGGTATTGTGATGGCTTCTCTCCATACTTGGGGTACCGTTCCTTTCAACCTGCTGTGGTTGAATATCTCAAGCAGTTTTGTCTTTGCTGCTGAGCTCAGATTTACTAGCATTTCGTTGTTGATTTTGTCTGGGCCGGGTGACTTTTGGAACTTAAGCTTGGAAATAGCGTTCTGTAGTTCTCCTAGTGTGATGGGTTCACTCATTGGGGCAGGAGTATCTGTCTGTCCCATGGTTGCCAGTATTTCTTTTCTTATCTCTCTCTGATGGTCTATGTTAATGGATAAGTTGCTCTCTGAACTGTATCTTCTAGCAAACAGGTCTGCAGCTTGTTTTCCTCTGAGAAGTTTGCCACCTTCATCCAATGTGATAGTCTGCCTAGGCGAGCAACGCTCTTCATTTAGAGACTTGACTAATCTCCAAAGTTTCTTGCCGTCTTTCTCAAGGTTCAGCGATGCCGTTTTAGTTCTCCAGCTTTTCCGTTTTTCTTCTAGCTTTGTTCTCTGAAACTCTGCTACGGCCTTTTTTCCATTTGTTGTGAGTTTCAAGTGAAGGCTAAGACTCTGCGTCCTTTCTAACCCTGTCCATAGCTTCCTGGCGTTCTTGGAGTGTGCTGGACCAGTATGGTGTGTAGTTACATCGGCATCGTTTGGGAATGGTTTCTTTTGCAGCTTGAAGTATGCATCTGTTGAAGTCTTTTACCACTTCATTAATGTCTCTGTTCTGTACCTTGAGGTCAGACAGCAGCGTGTTCACCTGATGCCTGAATAAACCCCAGTTGGTTTTTTTGTAATTCCATATTGTAATGGCTGGGCCTATACGGAGAGTTACACTCTGGACAGTAAGAAAGATTGGGCGATGGTCGCTTCCTCCTAGTTGGTCTCTTACTTCTCTACTAATAAGTCCAGCTATATCTGGGGTGGCGAAGGCAAGATCTGGAGTTGAAGTTGTGTGCCATCCTCTGGAGTAGAAGGTAGGAGTATCTGTGGCATTATTGACTAGGATTAGGGAGTGATCATCTTGCCATGTTTCAACCTCTTCACCTCTGTGATCTAGATGGTTATAGCCCCAGCTCTGGGAGTGGCTATTAAAATCTCCTACTGCTATAAAATTGGTGACTGGTACCTGTATAGAGCTGAGACTCAGGGGTTTGTTGTTTGGACAGTAATACTTCAGAAGTTCTATTTCCATCTTGTCTACCTTTAGCTGCAACAGCTGATATTCTGCTCCGTCCATGTAGGTTTTCCTTTCGTGTGCATGAATGTTATTCCTTACAAGAGTAAGCATTCCTCCTTTTCGTCTATCTTGTATGTCGGATCTGAAGCATTGATATCCCCTTATTTTAAAGGTTTGATCTGCTTTCAAGTGAGTCTCTTGGATACAGCAAACACTGACTTGCTTCTTATATAAGATGTTTTCCAGCTCCGTCTTTTTACTGTATCCAGCCTGCTTGCTGTTCACTCCCTCTGCATTCCAGTGCATTATGATAAGTGGCACTCTGGGTTTCTCTTTTTCTGTTTTGTTTTGGTCAGTAGTTCTCCTCCGCCGCCTGCTGACTCCACAAGACGGTCTAGAGGGTCCTCCAGTAGCTGAGGGTGGGCTCTGTCGAGGCTCAGAGCCCGGCACTGCACCTGCCTGGTGGAGCTCCACAGGGCGAGCACCAGTACGAGATTTATTTGACGGTGTACTCATCCATAGAAAAAAGCGAGTCGCGTGATACTGTGGTTTCCGGTGCGCCTTCTGGCCCAGTATCGACGACTTCAGCGCCGCTTCAGCGGGAGAGTGGGCTCATCCCTAATCTGTTTATGTTCCCAGCAGTAGACTATTCGCAAGCAGCCTGCGGTGTCACTGCTCTGCGCGGACCTGTTTACCGAGGCAGCGTCCGAGCTCGTATGGTGAAAATATGGATGCATTATCTTCAAAATAGACCTGTCCTTCCCGTGGCCCCTCTGCCATCCTGCAACTTTGAGGCCCCGTTTCCGGGTACACCACACACAGCCAATTGAGGCAACGGTCGTCGTGGGCGTGTCTTCAGTGGGGAAGTTGTGGAGTCTTCCTGTCCATGTTCTTGCACATCCTAACACTGCCCGCAAGACATCGGAGGTTTGGAGAGTGGCCTTCTCTGCTTTTTGAGCCGGGGTGGGCTCCCCGGGCAAGTCTCGGTGAGGATCAGGACGTGTCCACGCGCCGGTGGGCCCAACATCGGCCGCATCTGATGGAGGACTTGCTCTGCCAGAGGTTTCTGTAGGGTTACCTCCCCCATAGCCTAGTGTTTTACCCCAGTAGACTCTGGGGGTCTGGTTTGTTGGCGCCAGATACTCGCCATTCGCCATATCCGTGTTGGTAGAAACAGGGAGCACCGGGTCCAAGAACTGGACCACGCGTGAAGGTATGGTTGGCTTGATTGCAGGCATTTCTCATTTTTTTAATGAGACCTATAGCAACCCTTACTCCCCTTAACAGTTCTGAATTTCCGACCATTCCCATAACATTTCGTTCATCGTTATATAAATTCTACATGTCTAGTAAGGGTCAAAGGTAAAGGTAATCCCATACCAGATAGTGCCGTAGGGGAGTGAAGTGTTAGAGACTTCACCATACTAGGTCCAGCATCGAGAGGTGGGATCTCCAGTTCCCTTCCTCGCTGCTATTTTCTTCCCTAACTCAAAGTCAGGTACCCATTTACAGCTGGAGGGTGCTGGTATCGTGCTACGAACCTGGCACCTTTGCCAAGAGAAACCAGCGATCTAAGTACTCTGTCAATCGGACGCTCACGTGTGTAGTATACATATACTAATTTTGATTGTTAGCTAAACTTGTGACGAAAAGTATAACTAACCAGCAGCACATCCCCCAAAATATGGCGAGAAGTAATTATGTTGTATTATTCCTGCTGTATGCCTTCACGTCGGCACTAATTCCCCTATGGTCATTTATGTGGATGCATTGCTTATTAAGCTATGGAAGACACGTCAAAAAATTGCATGGGAAAAAGTGAAAAAAAATGTAATGTGACGACATAATCGCGTTCTTTTACGCCTCTTTTATCTCTCCTACATTATCCATTTATTTCTTCATTTTTTCGAAAATAAACTTGTGCCCCCGTCACTAAATAGAATTGTCTACCTTTTTTCATACTGCGATCATGTCATTTTACGGCCAATAGACCATGCCGGCAGATTAAAATTTTAATTGCCGAGTGTTTTGAACTCAAACATACAGACGACGGTCATGATGCGGCAAACGTAAAAATATTTGTTGACTTTCTACATAATTCATTTCCGCCAGACAAGAATGTCCATCTGGGCGCGTTGTTCATCGCACACGCGTTCAGACACTTTGGCGGAGAATACAAAGAAAGCCAGGTTGGGTGTATCTGCATCAGTGACAAGTTTAAGATTACCCCACCTGTAAACAGGAGAGAGGCGAAGCATAATCACTGCCGTCCAGAGATTGTCTGTGATAATAATTACAGATAAACCCGTCTGGGGAGACAAATTAGCGAGGATACTATATTGCAGGGGTGAGGTTACAAATCTGATTTGAAAGGTTACCTAAGAGTAAACAGAAGGAGCCCGGCCGTATATGGAGGTTAGCTCATGTGTTAAAGTTTTAAAATGATATTTTAAAACACGAGGGTGAAGGCAATAACTAACGCCCCTCCCACTTCATTCTTGCTCATGGATTGGATCAAATGAGAGCAGGAAATATACATTCGTTCTGATTGGAAGCCAGTCCGAAAACAAAATGGACGCGTGGACAGGAAAACTGCGTTATAACGTTGCACATTCGAGATATACGACACTGTACTCCAAACCATCAAAGTAGAAACCCCACACAAAGCGAGGAACAAATAGAGTCAGGATTCTGAACTAAAGGACCTGACACAAACGCGCATTGGAGCAACTTCTGGACCATCAGAAAGAAAACTCTACAATTATTAATACGGTAAACAAGAATCTTACAGGACCTGCTCACTGTCACATAGGGAGTTATGTTCTATAAATTGTCTATATTTTCCTCTTTCTTCCACTCGGGTCCTCTAATTTTTCTGTCACTCTTTACCCTTTTTCATATATATAATTTTTTCGCATTCGTTAGTTTGCGAAAAATGTATTTTCTTTTCCCATTCGAAATTTGACCGTCTTTCTTTCTCATGCTGACTAAAACTTGATTACGTAGATGCCAGTCTCTGCGGGTCGAATATAGGTGTGAATATACGGTTCTCGCCAGACAGAACGTCTGCAGTTTCCCCGGTCAGAGCGCTGCCCGACCAGATTTCTGGGCCTGGGGTGTGAGAATTCCTGGGGTGTGAGGAATTCGCTCAGCAACGGCGTGAGTTTTCGTCGGGATAGTCCGGCGAAGTGTGAAATTGCACTCCGCACTGCAGACGGGGTGTCTGAGATTTGCAACTGACACGCGTACTTCTCGGTCAGTAGGTGGCAGTTACGACACGCGTTTAGCCTTCGTTCGATTTCTAAATAATCTCTGTTAATAGAGATGGCCTTTAGTTTGGTCGAAGTGGTTTAAGTGCATAGTACTTCTGTGTTTGAGGTAAATATTATATATAATAGATCTCTAGTATTTTGTGAAGTGATAAAGTGTTTAATAGCCTATTTCATTTTAAACTAGTTCTGTGTGCAGAGTGATTATTTTAATAGTTTGTTATATTCTTTAGTCGACGAGTTACAGTGGAAAGCAAGATAAATTATAAATTTCTAGCTAAACCCATTCGGCTAATAAAAATAATTTAATTCAACTGCTAACTACTCAGTCGAGTATAGTTTTTCTAATCTAACTTATAAATGCTAGATGCATCATGAGTGGTGACGGAATACCCCCATTATTCCTAATTCATGATGAGTGATTTTTTTATATAACTTATTTCACGGGAAGCTTTAAATATAAGTCAAGCTGTAGGCTTGCCGTTTAAAATGTAAGTTATAACGAGTACATATTCTGTATATTATATTATATGTTGTTTTCTTCATTCAGTGAATATTGGGGTGAACCCAACTTGCCGGCGTTTAGTAAAGAGACATACTTGTGAGAAGCATAAACATTTCCTATCTTTAACCACGTGGGTTTTTTCAAGTAACACTGGTCTGACAGTGCATGTGCCATCAGAGATAGACAGTAATACCAATCCCACTAACGGTTTCTAAAGACTAGAAATATATATTGGGCTTTTGAGCCAGTTCATATTGCTCCTCAAATTTAAATGTACATGCTGCCTGGCGGCGAGAATAATTACAAGAAATAACATTTACATTTCCGACATTATTGAAAGAGTGGATAGTGAACCAAGACTGTCTGTTGAGAGCAGTTGTCCACTGGTCATCTTTTCCAAATTAAGGGAAACCTGGTGTTTCTGACATTTTTGTGCCCGCTTAAACTTAATTCTTACCTCGTGAGCCAAGTGACACTAATTTTAGTCTGAAAGAACTGTCGCAGGAAGTCGACGCTCCCCGGATGATTTTGACGAAACCACCAAACAAATCTGTAGAGCTGGGGTCGGTTTCATTCAACGACAGAAACAGAAAGTGTGTGAGTGTCACAAAGTCTGCGCCAGACGGCGAACAGCGGTACAGATAGGTAAGCACGTGTGCCAGGGTACCCTGATGAATGAACCGAGTGAAAGTGACGGAAGGATGTTCTTTGTTTGACGCACTCACTTTATAATCTCCTTACGGAAGATTGGCTGCTTGATTAAATTGTTCCTTTTGAAGGACAATATTAGACCCTAATCATATGTATTTATGACTCTTTGGGCCATCATCTGTCTCATAACGGGGCTGTGGGCTAAACCTAGAGTTAATATCATAACGGGGCTATCATCCTTGTAGCATTCTCTTGATATTTTATGACTATTTGTATATGTTTTGATGTAAATTCTATGTGTTGTGAAGAAATTTTAAATGATAATTAAAATTTCCCTTGGAATTAATCAGCGTGTTTGTCAGCTCGTTCTAGAATATATATATAAGTATTGTTATAGGTTTCCCACGTCTGTGTGTTTAACTGTCGTCACGTGTATGTGCGTGCCCGTGAGTAGATAGAAATATAGGTAAAATATATATATGTGTTTAGACTGTCTGACGCTGTAAAGCTGTCGTAGAAGATAGGTGAGAGAGAGAAGAATTTTTTTTCGCTTTCAGAGACAGCCTCTATATCACATTCTATCATCTCACTCGTGGAATCTATTTCTTTTACTAACTCTCACTGTGTCTATCACCTATTCTAATCTATTCAGAAGGGACCAACCCAAGTCTTAATTCTCCTATCAAAAATCTACGACAAATGTGGTCTCGTCCGAAGGATTTTTGAACTTAGAATAGGAAGACGAGTACGACAAATGTGGACTCGTCTATCTGGATTTTGAACTTAAGATTCTTTATTCTGTAATAGAGTAAGAGTTTGATGTCTTGTGAGTTGTTATATCTTTAAATAATTTATCCAGAGCATTAAGAAGCATTATACATTTGGTTTACAGGTTGATTTTGTCGGAATACATGTTATTAATGATTTTGTAATACTAAACGCTGGTAAAGTTTTGTGAGTGTATAACATTCACAAGGGTTCTAAAGCAGGAAGGTGTTTGAACTAAGTTAAGAAGTGCGTTTCGGACTATTTGTCCAGATTAATTGCCTCCCTCATCCTAACTGTCTTCAGGGGTAAACTTGATAGTGGATTAAAAATTAAGGGGAGTTTTTTTTCTTTCTCCGAAATTTTTGCTATAATCATTGTGTTTTCCACTGTAGCAACTTATTTTTTCAGAAGTAATCTTAACTACCATTTAGTTGGCGTAGTCGTGTTTGCATTAGGTGCTTTATTGCCTATTAATAGCAGCGATAGTTAGATTTTATTTTGGAGGAGGTATCCCAGGGTTAAGCATATTATCTTTTATTTGGTATTTTCTCGTAAGTCGTAGGAATCAGTGTATCCTTTTCCTCTTTTCTTTCTCCACTAAGTCTCAGTAACTGACATAATATGGCCGAGAGGGCAAAGCTTAGACAACTCCTCAGGGACGAAGCGAGAGAGGAGGGACTGGAAGGAGAGGAAGCGAAAGCGTTTGTCAGAGACGAACTTGAGAGTTATGATGCGGAGAGGAAAGCAGAAGAAGCTAGGACGAAAGAAGCGGAAGATCGGCTATTACAGCAGAAAAAGATTGAGGAAGAAATGGAAATCCGCAGGATGCAGCATGAGGAAAGAGAGAAGGAGAAGGAGAGACACCACGAGAAGGAGAGGGAGGAGAGACAGCAGGAGAAGGAGAGGGAACAGAGACAGCACGAGTTGGCGCTTAAAACTCTAGAGTTCCAAAGTCGTGGTGCTGCCTCTACCTCCAGCAATGGAGAGTCTTCTCCTCATTCTTCCTTAACTGATCCTTCTAACTCACAATATACTCACCTCACTGCGATGTCTTTTACGCTTGAGTCTTTCCCTTGTCCAAACAAAAAGATTGACACGTATCTAGAAAAATTTGAGAAAATTGCAACTCTGTACGGTTTAGAAAGGTCGCGTTGGAACATGAAGCTTTCCCAGGCTTTGAAAAGTTCTGCGTATGATGTTTACGCCAAACTGGAAAGCAGCCAACAAGACAACTATGATGTGTTGAAGAAAGCGTTACTGGAGCGCTTTGAAATGAATGCTCGCAAATTTCTGCAACTGTTTCGCAACAGCAGGAAAGAGAACTCTGAAACTTTTCAACAGTTCTCGTCTCGTTTGAAGGGATACCTAACAAAGTGCCTTGAGCTTTCACAGCTCCCCTCTACCTATGAAGGTCTGGAGGAATTTGTTCTAACAGAACAAATAAAGAACACTTTGTCTGCTGATACCCGGAGATTTCTAGCTGAGCAGGGAGCAGAAAAACTTGAAGACATCTTAGAGAAGTCTGAGCGTTACCATAATGCGCTGGCTGAACTACCGGCCACTAAGCGGAAACCGACAGAGGAGCATTTTCGAAAAAATAATCTAGATCAACCTTCTCATGCTTCGAATCAGAATAACCACAGAGAAAATGGACCTCAAAACCCCCCTCCTGAAAGATCTAAGTTCTACAAGAACAAGTACCCCAACCACCCCAAACAGTCTGATCAACCCGACCGCCCTACCTGGCAGCGCAGCCAGAAAGGACAAGGTGGCAAAGGGAGAACCCCTGAGCACGGGACTAATGATCAGAGCGAGCATACCGAGCCGAAGCGCATATGATGCTTGCTAACAGTCTCGCAAGGCGGAATTATTGACAGTGATTCCCAACCTGTTGGGGATGGACCCTCAACGCGAGGTACTGTTACAATGAACGGTTCTCAAACTTCTTGTTTATTTGACACGGGGCTTTCTTATGATTGCATTGTTGCCAGAAACCTGGTCAAACCCGGTCAAGAGACAGCAGAGACCGTCCAACTTTGTGGAGTTCGTAAAAGTGATGCACCTACAGCGCTTTCCATTGCATTGGTGGAGATCCACTCTGATTTTGTCAGAGGCGTGATCAAAGCGGCTGTTATGGATGATCCCATCTACCCAGTCATACTTGGTGGGAGATACGTGTGTATTGGGAAACCGGAAGAGCCTATTGTGGCAGCAGTGGCTACAAGAGGGCAAACCAAGAAGGAACGGGAGCCTGCGCCTAATTTGTTACCCATGGAACTTAAAGAAGCGCAATACAAGGACCCTACTTTGGCACCCTGCTTTAGGAATCTGCCCATGGCTAAGGAACCCACACAGCACGGGGACATTTTTTCTAAGGATGGCGTACTTTATCGGAGAACGGGCAAGCCTGACCAAGGTTACAACCAGCTCCTAGTACCGAAACAGTACAGAAGCCAAATCCTAGAAATGGGGCACTCTCTTCCCTTTAGCGGACATATGGGACAGAACGCCACAAACCAACGGATAACCACTCATTATTGGTGGCCAGGAGTAAATACTGATATTATCAGACATGTCAAATCCTGTGCCCAGTGCCAACGTGTGCCACCCAAGCAACGGGCACCCCCAGTCTCTTTGGGTGAAATGCCAATAGTGGGTACACCATTCGAACGGGTTGTGATCGACATTTTAGGGCCTTTCGAAAGGACTAAAAGAAGGAACAGGTTTATCCTGACCTTAGTCGATACATGCAGTTTATGGGCAGAAGCTATCCCGCTAACATGCGCAGATGCCAAGCATGTCGCAGAAGCCCTCGTGCAGATTTTCACTCGGTTGGGATTCCTTCAACAAGTGTTGACGGATAACGGATCCCCATACCGAAACCTGTTGATGGATGAGATCGTGAAGATCTTGAGGACCAAACACATCTACACAAAGCCTTATACTCCGGCCGGAAATGGGCTCGTGGAACGTGTTAATGGAAACCTCAACATGATGCTAAGTAAACTGGCAGAAGTGAAACCTGAAGATTGGGATCTTTGTATTTCTGCAGCTTTATTTGGCTACAGAGAATCTCCTCATACTTCCACAGGATTTCCGCCAGCTACGCTTTTATTCGGTAGACCCATTAAGGGCCCGCTTGAAGCCTTACTTTGGTCGCTGACAGACCAGAAGGCTGATGAGACAGTTGTCTCAACAACCAGATATGTATCGGAATTGAAGGAAAGGTTGAAACTAGGATAGGACCTAGCAACGACTAACTTTAAGCGAGCACGCACAAAGCACGCTAACCGATACAGGAAAGTCGCGAAAGAGAGAGAATTAGAAGTAGGAGAGACAGTTTTGGTGTTACTCCCTACCGAGAACAACCAACTGAAGATCGGATGGCAAGGGCCGTTTACCGTCCTGAAAAAGATTTCAAAGGCTAACTACCAGATCTCTATTCAAGGAAAGGAAAAGGTTTTCCATTTAAATCTCTTAAAGAGATACTTGGAAAGACCTGTGCCAACCTCCGATCATCTCCTGACGATCGCCAAAACTGACGAAGATGACGATAGTGGCAGGGAAATTCCACTGCAATCACAGGAAATCTTTGAAAAATGTCAGAAGCGGCGACGCTGTTTCAAGCGCGCATGGGAGACATTCCAGAGAAAGGAAACTTTGGGAGTAGACTTGAGTAGGACTTGCACAGAGATGGAGGGGGAGATGAGAGGGAAGAGGACAGACACCCTGAAGCTACGGATATAGGAAATTTATTTCCATAACGTAGACATGGAGTGCTTCCATATCTTAAGGGGGGACGTCCTGTCACATAGGGAGTTATGTTCTATAAATTGTCTATATTTTCCTCTTTCTTCCACTCGGGTCCTCTAATTTTTCTGTCACTCTTTACCCTTTTTCATATATATAATTTTTTCGCATTCGTTAGTTTGCGAAAAATATATTTTCTTTTCCCATTCGAAATTTGACCGTCTTTCTTTCTCATGCTGACTGAAACTTGATTACGTAGATGTCAGTCTCTGCGGGTCGAATATAGCTGTGAATATACGGTTCTCGCCAGACAGAACGTCTGCAGTTTCCCCGGTCAGAGCGCTGCCCGACCAGATTTCTGGGCCTGGGGTATGAGAATTCGCTCCGTCGGACATAGCAGGCAGACGGATTGTCTACCTTTTGCAGCAACGGCGTGAGTTTTCGTCGGGATAGTCCGGCGAAGTGTGAAATTGCACTCCGCACTGCAGACGGGGTGTCTGAGATTTGCAACTGACACGCGTACTTCTCGGTCAGTAGGTGGCAGTTACGACACGCGTTTAGGTGTTAAACGTATCGTTAAAGCCGGAAAGGGGAGAGCATTTCGTTCTACGAAATAAACGTTTACCTCTTTGTCTGTTTGATAGATATAACCAGAATGTTAAACTTTATTTCATTTCACTCAGTAACTTCGCAGTAAAGACTAGAACTAGCCTTCGTTCGATTTCTAAATAATCTCTGTTAATAGAGATGGCCTTTAGTTTGGTCGAAGTGGTTTAAGTTCATAGTACTTCTGTGTTTGAGGTAAATATTATATATAATAGATCTCTAGTATTTTGTGAAGTGATAAAGTGTTTAATAGCCTATTTCATTTTAAACTAGTTCTGTGTGCAGAGTGATTATTTTAATAGTTTGTTATATTCTTTAGTCGACGAGTTACAGTGGAAAGCAAGATAAATTATAAATTTCTAGCTAAACCCATTCGGCTAATAAAAATAATTTAATTCAACTGCTAACTACTCAGTCGAGTATAGTTTTTCTAATCTAACTTATAAATGCTAGATGCATCATGAGTGGTGACGGAATACCCCCATTATTCCTAATTCATGATGAGTGATTTTTTTTATATAACTTATTTCACGGGAAGCTTTAAATATAAGTCAAGCTGTAGGCTTGCCGTTTAAAATGTAAGTTATAACGAGTACATATTCTGTATATTATATTATATGTTGTTTTCTTCATTCAGTGAATATTGGGGTGAACCCAACTTGCCGGCGTTTAGTAAAGAGACATACTTGTGAGAAGCATAAACATTTCCTATCTTTAACCACGTGGGTTTTTTCAAGTAACACTGGTCTGACAGTGCATGTGCCATCAGAGATAGACAGTAATACCAATCCCACTAACGGTTTCTAAAGACTAGAAATATATATTGGGCTTTTGAGCCAGTTCATATTGCTCTTCAAATTTAAATGTACATGCTGCCTGGCGGCGAGAATAATTACAAGAAATAACATTTACATTTCCGACATTATTGAAAGAGTGGATAGTGAACCAAGACTGTCTGTTGAGAGCAGTTGTCCACTGGTCATCTTTTCCAAATTAAGGGAAACCTGGTGTTTCTGACATTTTTGTGCCCGCTTAAACTTAATTCTTACCTCGTGAGCCAAGTGACACTAATTTTAGTCTGAAAGAACTGTCGCAGGAAGTCGACGCTCCCCGGATGATTTTGACGAAACCACCAAACAAATCTGTAGAGCTGGGGTCGGTTTCATTCAACGACAGAAACAGAAAGTGTGTGAGTGTCACAAAGTCTGCGCCAGACGGCGAACAGCGGTACAGATAGGTAAGCACGTGTGCCAGGGTACCCTGATGAATGAACCGAGTGAAAGTGACGGAAGGATGTTCTTTGTTTGACGCACTCACTTTATAATCTCCTTACGGAAGATTGGCTGCTTGATTAAATTGTTCCTTTTGAATGACAATATTAGACCCTAATCATATGTATTTATGACTCTTTGGGCCATCATCTGTCTCATAACGGGGCTGTGGGCTAAACCTAGAGTTAATATCATAACGGGGCTATCATCCTTGTAGCATTCTCTTGATATTTTATGACTATTTGTATATGTTTTGATGTAAATTCTATGTGTTGTGAAGAAATTTTAAATGATAATTAAAATTTCCCTTGGAATTAATCAGCGTGTTGGTCAGCTCGTTCTAGAATATATATATAAGTATTGTTATAGGTTTCCCTCGTCTGTGTGTTTAACTGTCGTCACGTGTATGTGCGTGCCCGTGAGTAGATAGAAATATAGGTAAAATATATATATGTGTTTAGACTGTCTGACGCTGTAAAGCTGTCGTAGAAGATAGGTGAGAGAGAGAAGAATTTTTTTTCGCTTTCAGATGAAGCCTCTGTATCACATTCTATCATCTCACTCGTGGAATCTATTTCTTTTACTAACTCTCACTGTGTCTATCACCTATTCTAATCTATTCAGAAGGGACCAACCCAAGTCTTATTTCTCCTATAAAAAATCTACGACACTCACAAGTCACAGAGGGATTCTGAAATAAACGTTATACCCCCAGACACGTGTTCGATTCATCTTCATCAAGTTGCCGTATTCATCAAGTATTCTACTGAGCAAGAAGTCTATTTCTCAAACGTTATCAGTGGTAAGCTGTAACATATATATATATATATATATATATATATATATATATATATATATATATATATATATATATATATATATATATATATATATAATACTTTGAATTTGACATGCTTGCGCCTGCTGGTGGTTGTACGAGGCTGGCAACCTCAGCATATTAACATGATATACTCATGAACCACCACAGCAAAGTGTTGGTGATTGCTTCATGCGGGTTCTCGCAGGGAACCAAAAGCAGAGGTAACCCCAGGCTCCAAATGGAGCAAGGAGTGGATGATGATGACATCATGTGTATATATTCATTATCATTTGTAATAAGTTATATGTATACTTAGACATGTTCACCCAGGCACAAGCCATTGCATTCCCTGCTGGCCAGGCATACTTTTCAATCAGACTAGCCGAAAGGAATGGTGAATTTTTATCATATCTACTGAGCTATAATGTATACTCGGGGGGGGGGGGGGGGGGGGGGGGGGGGATAAAATTACTGAGAAAAGGAGTCGTTGGAATAGACTGCGGAAAGGCGCCGGTTTAGTATCAGAAAACATAAACTTAGCAGAGGCCTCTGTTTTCCTCTAAAGTTTTTGGTGCCAGTCTACGATACGAGTCGGTGGTTCAGAGCTTGATGTCAACACTATACACCTAACTTCAACGGCCTGTGAAGATACTCGCTCTGACATCAGGAGCGGTTACCCCTGCACTCACGTTTGGGACGTGTCCTCGCTACAAAACTCGACAATTGACGGAGCAGTCAACAGAACACTTCATCGCTCTGTGAGCTAAGTGAAACTTTATCAGGCCAGAGCGGAAATGAACATTTCATTTTTCCAAACCTAATTCATTTCCAGCTAATTTCAGTGACAAAAACTAACCTTAAATCACCATCCTTCATTTATTTTACAACTGTTAAAGAATAATTGATCATTAAATTTGTTATACGTGTTCCAAATCCACAGTTGATTGAATTATTACAGAAAGAAGTGCACACGTATGAATCAGTATATTTTCCATATATAAAAGATTTACTAAAGTAACATTTTACTGTTAAATCAGTTGGGGGCTTGAACGAGCTAAAATACATAATAATTTTTCATAAAAGGCGGTGGGCGGATAAAAAGTAACAATTGCTCAGACAAATTCAGCATTGTTCTTTATTTCTGAATAATCGAGATAGAAGCATCATCATCCTTCTATCTACAACTGTGCTAGGAGTAATCTTGAGCGAAGGTAGATACTTTTCAAGACCCTCATTAGATACTCTAGGTTTTGCGCCATTGTTGGACTATCATTGCAAAGCAGGGGAGGCATCCCGTGACAAATGAATTGCAACTAATTAAGTAACAGCTGCTTTATTACAACATCTTTATAAATGTACTGATATTTTTTTTTTAAATCTTGCCTTGGTATGTATTTTTTTTTTTAAATTGATAATAAAGGTTCTATTACTCCGTCTCCGAATCTTTATTTAAGGGAGTATCAACCTGAGCGACTAAATCGGCTAATTATTTTATTCCCACTCACCCGAACTACAAAGGTAGAAAATTATAGAAATTATGTCCAGAATCAATGCCATTATTTTGGAAACATAACAGCGCGCTCAATTTAGTTTTCCAACGACAAATTAAAAATAAAAAAACGCGCCATGAATAAAATGCAGCTTTGGCGGGAAAGGTGGGATGTTTGTTACGCACGTATAAAGAAATTCTGAAGATTAATTTTTGACATATTGATCTGCACTTAGAATACCAGTTTCATCGGATTCCAAGTATTATTTTCCCTAAATTAGTATACAATTATTCTTCCGGCGAAATTAATGATGATCCGCCCGCGCTGGTTTTCATTCATAAAAAAAAAAAATCTTTGCCCCGTAATTAGTTGGTCATTGAGGCACCGCTTTCTACTGAATACTTTGTTTCTATTCGAGCCTCTTTAAGGATCTCTCTTGCCCATCTCTGTTAAAGAAAAAGAAGAAATATCACGAAATACTTTTGTTCTCTTTTTCATGTCGTCACTTCTTTCCAACAGTATTGTCTACCACTCCTTATACGTGCTAATTCATCCAGTATTCATTGTTTACTCTTCCATAGTTCAAGGTGTTCTTATCATCTTTTGTCACTCACTTACCTTTACTTCATCGCTTGACATGTTTTGAAACAACACTGGCTTCTGTTTGTGCAGAGCGAAGTTGTTTGTTTACGTTAAGTAACATCTTCCGGCCCATCAGTAATGTGTCTGAAGTACCGAGACAGGTTAAGTTTGGCATATCGCAAGCCAGTTTGGCGGTAGACAATGGTGGCAAAAGATAAGCTGACATTACCATTGCACAAGATGGCATAAGGTGAAAATCCAGACGTTTTGTTGGCGACGGTATGGAACAAACGTTTAATACGAGGACATGGGTTGCAGATTATTGCCACTAACCATGTTGTCAGGTTTGTCATCAGCAAATTGAAGGACCCCCTTACCAGAAAAGCTTTTGCGGCTGATATAAAGAAGCGATATCAATTTGCCAAAAATCAGGACAAGATATTGACTGATAATATAGACCAGAAATTCAACACCATTGCAACAATTTATAAGGAAAGCAGCAAATCATACTTGGGATTCCAGGAAAGGAAGAAGCAAGACTGGATAACACCAGAAACATTAAACACCATAACGATGAGAAAGGAAATGAAAAGAAAGAAAACAGAAGCGAAGTCCCCCAGGTTAAAGCAACTATATAGCGAACAGTACAGTCAGCTGGACAAGGAAGTTAAACGTCAAACCCGAGCCAACAAAAGGAATTTCCTAGACGATCTTGCAAGACAGGCAGAAGAGGCAGCACTGAGAAATGAACAAAGCACCGTATAAAAAAAAATAACTAAAATCATCAGCGGAAAACGAGGTGCAAACAATATTACATTAGTAAGAGATAAGCAAGGAAATCTCATCACGACAGCAGAGGGACAGGAAACAAGATGGGCAGAGCATTTCAGAGAAACTCTGAACAAGGAACCACCAGAGACACAATTGAATGTTCCTGAGGCTGAAAAGGATCTAGATGTTAATACAGACATTCCACGAAAAGAAGAAATCATCACAGCAATCAAAGGGTTAAATAATGGAAAAGCTCCTGGCCATGATAACTTAAACGCAGAGCTATTGAAGACAGACCCTGAGCTAGCAGCAGCAGAACTATTAGAACCACTATTTGCACAAGTCTGGAAAACAGGGACAACACCAACGGAGTGGAACAAAGGAATAATTGTCAAATTGCCCAAGAAGGGAGATCTTGCAGACTGCAATAATTAGAGAGGAATCATTCTTCTCTCAGTTCCCAGCAAAATACTAGGCAGGATAATTATACAGAGAATCTCAAAAGCAGTAGACCACAAACTGAGGAAAGAAAAAGCAGGATTTAGAAAGAACAGAAGATGTGTAGATCATATATTTACCCTCAGGAACATTATAGAGCAGTGCTCTGAATGGCAAAGACAGCTGTACATTAATTTTGTTGATTTTGAAAAGGCTTTTGACAGTATACATAGGGACAGTTTATGGAAAATACTAAGGGCTTATGGAATTCCAAGCTGCATAGTGTCAATCATAAAAAGGCTCTAGGCCAACTTTACGTGTAGCGTTGGGCAGAGCAACCTAACCTTTGAGGCGAAGACAGGAGTACGACAGGGATGCGACTTATCAACCACTCTATTTTTAACAGTCATAGACTGGGTGATGCGCCAGACAACAGAGGGCAGTCCAAGAGGAATAAGATGGACTACATTTTCTACATTGGAAGATCTGGAATATGCAGATGATATTGCACTACTAGCACATTCACATAAACACATCCAGGTAAAAAACGGATAGACTTAATAAGTATAGCCAGCAGGTGGGTTTGAACATCAATCTAAAGAAGACAGAGGTCATGAAGCTCAATATGAGCAACCCAGATTCCATATCAATAAGGAATCAGCAACTGAAACAGACAGACACCTTCACATACCTAGGATGCATAGTAACACCAGACGGCAGACCAAGCAAAGACATCAACAACAGAATGAACAAAGTGCTTACTCGGAGCAAGCAAGAGGACATGCACACCATAATAGC
Organism: Oreohelix idahoensis; assembly: GCA_024509875.1. Lineage (NCBI taxonomy): Eukaryota > Metazoa > Mollusca > Gastropoda > Stylommatophora > Oreohelicidae > Oreohelix > Oreohelix idahoensis. The sequence continues at coordinate 119,282 of JAMPIV010023210.1, read as the reverse complement.
TGGCAGACGCTGGAGCTGGGTTGGCCATGTCCTCAGAAGAGACCCCGATGCCATCACAAGAACAGCTATACTGAGGGAAAATGAAAGAGAGGCCGGACGAAAACAACTTGGCGGAGGACTGTAGAGGCTGAGATGCAAAGAATGAACCAGAGTTGGGGCACTGTACGAAGGATGGCCACCGACCGAGCAAAGTGGAATCAATTTTTGGTTGCCCTACAAGACGCCACCAGGCGTGATGGCCACTGACTGCTTTGACGGTCGGCGGCTAAGGATCAAAGAAGAAGATGTTGTCTCAGTGTTTCTATATGGATGAGAACCTTTTCGGAGATTAAGACACGGACAGTGATGTAATTCTTCCGGGAGACGGACTTTGTTGTGATAAACAATTACAAGAAAATAACATCTGGGAGGAGATTATAATGTTAGATCTGTGAAGTCGTGAGTTTGTAGACATGACAAATATTAACGGAAGTAGCAAGACCGTAAATGATTATGGAGTTTGAAAATTACATGTAAAGGGCAATATCTTATATTGTCAAGAAATAAGGTTCTACATGAGAAATGAAGGTGGGGAAAAAGACCCCTACAAAGATCAGAAACTTAGTCGCAGAAGGTTTGGCGTTTGAGATGCTAAGATAGACTGCTCCTGAATGGACGTCTCATCACAGTAGCAAAGTAGGCCGAAAATTTCACTTATATGCTACAGCGTGTAAGACTACCTCACTGACTTCCAAATTCGTCGAGAAGAAAGCACAGACTGTCAAGAACACGGAATATTAGGGCCAAAATATAGGACAGGCCATAGACTGGATGTGAACACTAAGACTAGAAGAGAATAACCCCAGAGACTTTGCGCCTTAAGTTCTAGGATCCAACTTCAAGTGCACTCAGACACCTAACACACCTGATAGGTACGGCGTCTCAAATTGCTCGACAATATTCGGACGTTACCTGTGCAAAACATATCCGCCCACCCGAAAAAAACAAAACTTTGATTTGTGTACAAGTTTGACAGATTAGAAGATCTTAGTTGTTATGCTTACTTTTCTTTAAAGTCCTGTGACGCCCCCTTAAATAGAAGCATACTTCTTCTACTTTTATCTCTGTCACGAAATACGTTCGTTCTTTTTTTTTTTTTTTGTTCTAGTCTTCACTCTTCTCCGGCATTATTACTTTACCAATCCGTTTACATGCTAATTCTTCCAGTATTCGTTGTTTTTGCTTTCATCGTTCAAGGTTTTAATATCACATCTTGTCACACCTCTCACCCGCCCTTCTCTCCTGATCATTTTCTCCTTTGTTATCGGCGACACGTAGCAAAGGAGCGAACTTGCCACATTGACATTTCGCTTTTTGCCACCTCCAGACGGAGAAAGAGTCTACATTGAGAGACATTCCTATTGTTAACCCAGACCTCCTGTCTGGGAAGATACACGAAACTATGTTGTCGCATGATAAGGTGTTAGTTTGCAAACATGACGTGCCCAAACACACGGTCGATCTCACTGGGATGTAGGAAAATAACAATCTTGGTAAAGATTGAGACACGGGCAATGATGTAATACTCCCGGCAGATGGACTTTGATGTGATAAACAATTACGAGAAAATAACATCTTGGAGGAGATTATAATATTAGATCTACGAAGTAGTGAGTTGTAAACATGACAAATACCCAAGGAAGTGGCAATACCTTATATGGTAAAGGAGTTTGAAAATCACACGTTATCTTAATACGTTAGCAATAATCTACATAAGAAGAGGGTATTGGGGGAATAGGCCCCTACCCCCGCTACTGATTGGACTTCTCCTAAAAGTAACAGTCTGGACGTGTAGGCGGAAAATTTCGCTTATATGCTGCAACGTTGTAAGACTTCTTCACTGACTTTCACTTTCGTCTAATAGAAATCATAGACAGCCGGGAACACGGAATTAACCTTCTTCTTCTTTGATCCTTAGCCGCCAACTTTCAAAGCAGTCAGTGGCTATCACGCCTGGTGGCATCTTGTAGGGCAGCAACAAACTTCTTCAACTTTGCTCGGTCGGCGGAACGCAGAATATTAGGACCTAAATATAGGACAGGCCACAGGACTGGATGTGAATTCTAAGATTAGAAAAAAAAAAACCAAGAGACATCACTGTGCGCCTTAAGTTCTAGGATCCAACTTCAAGTGCACTCAGTTAGACACCTAACACACCTGAAAGGTGCGGCATCTTAAACAGTTGCCTGGGGAGCCGCGCTGGTGTAATGGCTTCGGCGTTGTACTGGCGACCAGGTGTTCATGGTTCAAACCCGGGCGTCGGCGTTTGAAGAAATGTTTACGGCCGGAAATTTGACTGAATAGCCTGAACGGCTCCTGTGATAAACCCTCTGTGGATGGGAAGGAGCGAAGCTCCTGACCGGGTTGGAAGGAAAGTCCTCAGGTTCCCCAGCCTCGCAATGACATGTCATTGGGCCGAAGGGCTGAAAGCCCAGTGCCGCTGGTTAAGGAAAAAAAAAAAAAAAAAAAAAAAAAAAAAAAACAGTTGCCTGACATTATTCGGACGTTTACTGTGCAAACAGTCTGTGCTCCCCCCCCCCCCCCCCTTAAAAAAAAACAAAAAAACTTTGATTTGTGGTACACGTTGCCAGCAGTCAACGATAGAAACCTCATCAGGCGGGTCTTGAAGACGCATGACTTGACAACCTAAGCAGTTACCTCGGCTTTGTGCAAAAGACGTGCTGCTGTTACAATATATGACTATTGGAAAGAAGTACAGTCCATGGCACCTGTGGAAACCAACAGCGGCTGAAGCAGACGCCAACCGACTCCACACCGGAAACTAAGTACCATAACAGCGACACCATAAGAAATTAAAAAATTTTTCATAAGTTCCACCACAATTTAAATCATCCGATGATAAATATCATCGCTTCATTTTTATTTAAAAAAAAACTTTTGTTATTTTACATTGTTAACCCATAAGTGATTATTAAACCTGTTTAACTTTAAAGCTATGATTGGATTAATCACTGTTGGGTGAATTGTAGAAGCATCATTCTTCTGTTTATATCTCTGCCAAGAGTAATCTTGAACGAAGGTTAATACCTTTGAATACCCTCATCATTATAATCCAATGTATTGTTTGGTTAATTTTGGACCACCACTGCGGAGCAGGGGAGGCCACACCATCACAAGAAAAAATAATAAAAAGAAGTAGAAGGAAACGTTTGATTGTACATGTTTTGGGAGACGTGTTCGAAGACAGTGACAACAGGCGAGATTTTATTGACAGCTACTGAGGCTAAAATCTTCCTCTCCGTCGTCACTCGCTCTCACATAACAACATCTTTTGTTCTCATAAAGTTGGGGGTCTGTGTCAGGCGTCTCTCATCACCATGTTTTTATTTTCTCCCTCAAAAGGGACTCTGAAGGTGCCGTCACTCTGCTCCGCTCGTGGAGCCAACTCTATTGGAAAACGTGTCTTCAGCATTGGAAACTAAGAGCCAAGGATCTAGACCAAAAGTTAGCCGGGAGGACAATATCTAGACAGTCTCCAAAGGATCGAGAACTGGACTGAAGCCAGACCAAAATGAAGACAGCCAATAGGATAGTATGGCGCTTTCTCTGGCTAACTTCTACACCCCAAGGTAGAAAAGGAACGACTAAGTAGATTGTTTATCTTTCCCACATGAACACATGTCTCTCTATCAGCTTTTTAATTTGTTGACCAGATAGTATTTAAGTTTGCAGTGAATAATTCTTAGTCTGAAGTTAATCGCGTTATCATTTCTTAGCACGCAGTCGTATGCGTTTGTTATATCTGTGTGACGACAGGAATAACTCAGTCGTTAATTTTCTTGTGACCATCTTTGCTTCCCGGCACTAAGCCATTCCTTGTTCTCTTTTCATCCGGTCATTATCTTACTCTTCGCCTCCATCTACCGCTAATTATCTTATTCTCGGGTTGACACCACGTAGCTTACCAGCTTGTCCCATTCCTGACATGCTTATGTTTTTTGTGTGTGAACCTTGACCTGTTTGCTCAAGATGCCAACAATAGCTCGCATTAAGTCGTCTATCACCACCTTAGATTGCATCATTACTTCCGCTCATCGGGTGAATGAGTCTTATAGTGGTAACACAGATTGTCATCTAAAAGATAACGTGGGGAGCGACATGCAAAAATACGGCCCAAATTTAAAGTTGTCTGGATTATGACAATCGTGTTAAATTATGGCCGGCCATACAACGTAATGATTTCCGGCAGGTATCTTAAGAATCTTTAGCAAGATATCTTATTGTAATAAACAAAGAGTGCACATTGGAGAAGATTTATTAATAATCACTTTCAGACCCAAACGTATGTCACTTATCGGTGCAGAGTTGAGAGAGATGGCTGAGCATCACAATCCCCCCTGTGTTGCAGCATGATGAGAACCCAGCATTGCACACTGAGCTTGGGGGGGATCACTTGGGCACCAGACTTAATACTGGCTCTTGACTGGATGGCCGCATGCAGGAGATTTCTACAATGGAGGGTTGGCAGGTGATGGGTATCTGGAAGTGGCTCTGTGCAGGACGTGAGGATTCCTTGGGAGAGCCCAGAACCAGAGCACAGCATTGTGCAAGCTCTGCATAGTTGGAGAGCCCCCTGGATGACGGGGAATGCACAGTGTGCTACCCCACCTATCCCCAACTGCTAACTTAGAACCAGAAGTGGGGTCCTCTGTATGCGTGCCAGGCCAGGATAAAATGCCTGGGAAAGAGACTGGAGCTCAGAACTCCCTAACTCAAAGTTGCAGGATGGCAGAAAAGCCATGGGAAAGACAGGGCTATTTTGAAGATAACGCAACCATATTTTCACCATACGAGCTAGGACGCCGCCTCGGTAAACAAGGTCAGCGCAGAGCAGTGACACCCCCAGGCTGCTTGCGAATAGTCTACTACTGGGAACGTAAACAGATTAGGGATGAGCCCACTCTCCCGTTGAACAGGTGCTAAAGTCGTAGATACTGGGCCAAAAGGCGCACCGGAAACCACAGTATCACGCAACTCGCTTTTTTTTTTCTATGGAGAGTACACCGTCAAATAAATCTCGTACTGGTGCTCGCCCTGTGGAGCTCCACCAGGCAGGTGCAGTGCCGGGCTCTGAGCCTCGACAGAGCCCACCCTCAGCTACTGGAGGACCCTCTAGACCGTCTTGTGGAGTCAGCAGACGGCGGAGGAGAACTACTGACCAAAACAAAACAGAAAAAGAGAAACCCAGAGTGCCACTTGTCATGATGCACTGGAATGCAGAGGGAGTGAACAGCAAGCAGGCTGGATACAGCAAAAAGACAGAGCTGGAAAACATCTTGTATGAGAAGCAAGTCAGTGTTTGCTGTATCCAAGAGACTCACTTGAAAGCAGATCAAACCTTTAAAATAAGGGGATATCAATGCTTCAGATCCGACAGAAAAGATAGACGAAAAGGAGGAGTACTTACTCTTGTAAGGAATAACATTCCTGCACACGAAAGGAAAACCTTCATGGATGGAGCAGAATATCAGCTGTTGCAGATAAAGGTAGAAGGTTTGGAAATAGAACTCCTGAACTATTACTGTCCGAACAACAAACCCCCTGAGTCTCAGCTCTATACAGGTACCAGCCACCAACTTTATAGCAGTTGGAGACTTTAATAGCCACTCCCAGAGCTGGGGCTATAACCATCTGGATCACAGAGGTGAAGAGGTTGAAACTTGGCAAGATGATCACTCCCTAATCCTAGTCAATAATGCCACAGATACTCCTACCTTCTACTCCAGAGGATGGCACACAACTTCAACACCAGATCTTGCCTTCTCCACACCAGATATAGCTGGATCTATTAGTAGAGAAGTAGGAGACCAACTAGGGGGAAGCGACCATCGCCCAATCTTTCTTACTGTCCAGAGTGCAACTCTCAGTACAGGCCCAGCCATTACAAGATGGAACTACAAAAAAGCCAACTGGGGTTTATTCAGGCATCAGGTGAACACGCTGCTGTCTACCCTCAAGGTACAGAACAGAGACATTAATGAAGTGGTAAAAGACTTCAACAGATGCATACTACAAGCTGCAAAAGAAACCATTCCCAAAGGATGCCGGCGTAACTACACACCATACTGGTCCAGCACACTCCAAGAACGTCAGGAAGCTATGGACAGGGCTAGAAAGGACGCAGAGTCTCAGCCTTCACTTGAAACTCACAACAAATGGAAAAAGGCTGTAGCAGAGTTTCAGAGAACAAAGCTAGAAGAAAAACGGAAAAGCTGGAGAACTAAAACGGCATCGCTGAACCTTGAGAAAGACGGCAGGAAACTTTGGAGATTAGTCAAGTCTCTAAATGAAGAGCGTTCCTCACCTAGGCAGACTATCACATTGGATGAAGGTGGCAAACTTTTCAGAGGAAAACAAGCTGCAGACTTGTTTGCTAGAAGATACAGTTCAGAAAGCAACTTACCCATTAACATAGATCATCAGAGAGAGATAAGAAAAGAAATACTGGCAACCATGGGACAGACAGATACTCCTGCCCCAATGAGGGAACCCATCACACTAGGAGAACTACAGAAGGCTATTTCCAAGCTTAAGTTTCAAAAGTCACCCGGCCCAGACAAAATCAGCAACGAAATGCTAGTAAATCTGAGCTCAGCAGCAAAGACAAAACTGCTTGAGATATTCAACCACAGCTGGTTGAAAGGAACGGTACCCCAAGTATGGAGAGAAGCCATCACAATACCCATACTAAAGAAAGGGAAATGTAAGACCGAGGCTGCAAGTTACCGGTCAATCAGTCTCACAAGCTGTGTTGGGAAGACTATGGAGCGAATAGTCAACCACAGATTGAAATGGTATTTAGAGTCTGAGCAGATCCTGGTGCCGGAACAAGCTGGATTTAGAGAATGCTACAGTATAGAAGACCAAGTTACTTACTTGTCTCAAGCAATAGAAGATGCCTTCCAGGAGAAGAAAAAGGTCCTAACGATCTGGGTCGACTTCAAGCAGGCCTTTGACAAGGTGTGGAAAGATGGCCTCATTGCAAAACTTAGGAGAAGTGGAATCCAAGGCAACATGATGAAATGGATCCAGTCATACTTGCATAACAGGAGAACTAGAGTCACTCTTGACGGTCTGCAGAGCAGAAAAGTGTTGCTCCATCAGGGGGTACCTCAAGGAGGAGTAATTTCCCCAACACTCTTCCTTGTTTACATCAATGACCTGGTGAAAGATCTCCCTGCAGGAGTGAAAGCTGCCTTATATGCAGATGACCTAGTACTCTGGTGCGCTGATGAAAATGTCACCACAGCAAATTATAGAATGCAGCGGGCAGCAGACATGCTAGTGTCATGGGCAGAGAAATTGCTTATCACAATAAACACAGACAAAACCTCCACAACACTGATCTCCCTCGCCCCCAAGGACAAATCAGCTAACATACACCTAGGGACAACCGTGATCAAGGAAGAAAGCTACCCCACCTATCTTGGGGTGACATTTGACCAAAGGCTTACATGGAATAAGCATATTGAAAATGCAGAAGGAAAGGCCCGAAGACGACTAGGCATACTCAGAAAATTAGCAGGTACCAACTGGGGAGCAAATGAACGAAATCTAAAGAAGATTTATAATGGAGTAATAAGACCACACTTAGAGTTTAGCTCAGCAGCATGGTCATCAGCTGCTAACTCACATCTGCAGTCTTTGGACAAGGTGCAAAATCAAGCTCTCAGGCTCATTACAGGAGCCATGAAAACTACACCAATAACAGAGATGCAGAAGGTTGCTGGATTACAGACATTGTCCCATAGAAGAGACACAAAAACCATGATCCAGATGGAAAAGTACAACAGTATGCCAATGCACCCAATGAAGGCAAGACTAGATGATCTGGCACTGGGACGTCTAAAGCGTAGCAGCTTTGTGCATCGGGGGAAAAGACTTATAAGACAGCATCAAGAAGACCTATCCATGAAGACAACACCACTGAAGCCCACCCTATACCCTGTACCATGGGAGCAGGCCAGCAGTGCCCTCCAAATTAATACATCAGTCAGTGGTCTCACAAGTGGATGTGAGTATAATGATCTGCAAAAACGAACTGCTACATTGAGTATGATCCAAGAAAGCTATCCCGATCAATCATGGATGCATGCCTATACAGATGGATCAGCAACTAATGCTGTTAGGAATGGAGGTGCCGGTATCTTTATCTCATATCCTGACAACCACTATGAGACTAGGCACATTCCCACTGACAAATTCTGTTCCAACTATACAGCTGAGGTTCAAGCTCTAGAGCAAGCTGCAAATATGATTTATAACACCAACTCTGACTGCCACCAGGTAGTCATCCTCACAGATGCACTGTCTGTCCTGCAAGCTCTCAAGGGTGGTAAACTTCCGCATCTGAGAAATGAACTAAACAAGGTAGCTGCCAAAAAGAGAACCATACTTCAGTGGGTACCATCTCATTGTGGTGTACCCGGAAATGAAAAGGCAGATAAACTTGCAAAAAAGGGAGGAGAATGTGAACAAGAAGATAATGAAGTCACATACTCTGAGAAAAAGAGAGCTATCCAGACTATCAGAAGAGAACAGAACCAACCCAAAGACGACTATCACACTCTCGACCGGCAGGGACAGATAACTATTTTTCGACTCAGGACAGGGCATAACAAACTGAATAAACACATGCACAAGCTACGATTGTCTGCTTCACCACTGTGCACATATGGATTAAACGAACAAACTGCTGAGCATGTTCTACAGGACTGTCCTCTGTATGACCAGTTAAGAAAGATATACTGGCCCAATGACTCAACACTAAACTCAAAGCTATATGGAGTTAAAGAGGAACTTCAAACAACAGTCGAATTCATCATGAGAACTCGTCTGACGGTGTAATCATCAAAGATGCGATCGCAAGAAGAAGAAGAAGACCCAAACGTTTTTTTTATATTTGGACATGCGCCCTAATATAACCGACTAGGTTGAACGGGACGCGCCTCGCCAAAACGAGGCAAAATTTTATTTAAAAAAAATCAGATTTAATAATTAGAGCAGGTCGTGCGATATAACGTTTCAGTCAACACCTATAAAAGAACTCGAAAAGATTACATGCCTCCAGCCAATGACAGATAGAAGAGACTGCAGGGCTCAACAACAGGCCGAAAAATTCAAAAGACTAACAGACCACCCAATGTGCCATAGAATAAATGCTCTTAGAAGGCAAAGACTCAAACGAAGTAATTTTGTAGAATCAACCAAACCACAAATGAGAGCAGTATCCATAGATGAAATATCCCCTGTTAAACCCATCTACACTGCACACAAGCTTCCAGTTTGGAAACAAAATCGTTTCCCTAAAATGATAGAAAACATTCCTGGAATTGAAAGTAAAAAGAGCCAAACTGCAACAGATAGAAAATCCATAACGACAAAATACATAGAGAAACATTATCCACGCAACACCTGGACCCATGCATACACAGATGGATCAGCAACAAATGCAACAGAAAATGGAGGTGGGGGTGTCTTTCTGACCTTAAGCACTGGTGCAGAAAAAAGGCTGTCAGTGGCGACAGAACGATTCTCCAGCAACTTCAGAGCAGAGGCAGAGGCCTTGAAAACTGCAGCAGAGGTTATATTGACAGAAGAAACGGCAGAGAGACAAGTTGCTTTCTTTACTGATGCACAGTCAGTAATTGCAACGTTGAAAAGACAAAATAATACAGACCTGGATGATCTCAGAGAAGTACTCCACAAACTTTGTCAATGATTCAAAAGTGTTGTGATCTAGTGGATCCCATCTCATTGTAACATCGCCGGCAATGAAGAGGCTGACAGAAAGGCAAAAGAAGGTTCACATCTACCTCAGCCTGATGCAAGCATAACTTTTGAGGAGGCAAAGAGTTTTATCAGAATCAGTTACAGAAACAAATGGAATGTAGAACATCCAGGGCACACACAGAATGATGCTTACTACCAGCTCCACAGAAGAGAACAAGTGGTAATTTTCAGACTCCACACTGGCCACAACAGATTGAGATACCATCTATTCAACAAGCTAAAGATAGGAACTACCTACCGATCAGTGTAACTGTGGCACTGATAAAATGACTGCTGAACATCTGCTTCAAAGTTGCCCCTTATATGTGGTACAGAGAAAGTGCATATGGCTTTACGGGGATTCAAATAGCCTCAAACTGACTACTGCTTTCTTTGAGAACATTCAAGTGGACGTCTGAAAGTGTACGAAGAAGAAGAAGATAAGTGTAACACTTAAGTGGCATTGTCTTATATAGCCGTGCCATAATTTTCAGGGGGATGCGTAGGGGGAGAGTTTGTTAAAATCAGATGCCTTACATGTGGTTGATTTAAATTAGAGTGTGACCTAAACTAAAATTTTGATTGGATTTCACCCTCACAAGATTATATTTTTGCGTGGCCAAAATTTCAACTTTAAAACCTAGAACGTTTTGAAGTTTCTCAACTGCATTATCCAATCTTCGTCACGGAGACCAGATCAGGAGGTGACAGATAGAAGATCTTATAGTGGGTGATTAGGAAAAGAATAAATATTAGCTTATGTAAATTTGCCAGTACCAGTATTCGATAAAGCCTTTAAAATCCCGACCCCGATAAATCTGCCTTGTGTTAAAAGCAAATAGTGTGACATAGCAACTATTATTAGCTCACGGGGAAAGACTGCATCTTAAACAGCTGCAGTACTTACTATAGCCATCCCGTAAAACAAAGTCTGGATAATATAATCCATTTGGGGTAAGTTGTAACATGTACATTATCCTGTTTTTTACTTGCATTTAATAGGTATGAATTACTTATTGATATACAGCTACTAATGGGGCTGGTAACTTCATCATATAAAATAACTTGCCACATAAACCACCACTGCAAGAGCAAGTGACTGCTTCGTGCGGGTTTTCCTCACAAAAAAACCAATAGCAGATTTGGTCCCAGGCTCCATAGGGAGCAGGAAGTGAATGATGATAGCATCATGGTATATGTATTTTTTATGTAAACATTTCTAATTAAGATTTGTTTTATATATATAAATAAATATATATATATATCATCATAACCCTCCACTCCCAAAAAAGCATAGGCCTTCAACAAACACATGCCAAGTCCTCCTGTCACGTGTCATCATCTCAAGTTCTTTCCACGTTCTCCTCATCATTTTCACCTCTGTTTCCAGCTCTCTTCTCCATGTGCTTCTTGGTCTACCTCTGCTTTTCTTGCCCTGGGGGTTCCAGAACAAGGACTGCCTTGTAATGCTATCAACAGGTTTCCTCAGTGTGTGTCCTATCCATCGCCATCGTCTTCTTCTCATCTCTTGTTCCACTGGCATTTGTCTAGTTCTTGTCATCAGTTCCAAATTGGTAACCTTTTCATACCATTTTAATCCCTCTATTCTACGCAAGCACCCATTTATGAAAGTCTGTAGCTTTTTGGTTGTTGTCTTTGTTGTTCTCCATGTCTCAGAGCCATACAATAGGACTGACTTCACATTTGAGTTGAAGATTCTTATTTTCGTGTTGGATCCGATTTCTCTTGATCTCCATATATTTTCCAATGCGATGAAAGCTCCTCTTGCCTTTTGTATTCTTATTTTGATATCGCTGTCTGTCCCTCCAGCTTTGTCTATATTACTGCCAAGATATGTGTACGATTCTACATCTTGTATTGGTGTTTCTTCAATCCTGTTATCATTACCTGCATTTATTCTCATTATTTTTGTCTTTTCCCTGTGTATTTTCAGACCCAATTGCTTTGACCTCTCATCGAGTGTTTTCAATTTGTCCTGCATCTGATTAACGGTTATGGGACAGAAGAGCCAAGTCATCAGCAAAATCCAGATCATCCAACTGTTTAGTCAGAGTCCACTGGATTCCATTTCTGTTGTGTGTTGTCGATGATCTCATAACCCAGCCTATTGCTAGTAAGAAAAGAAATGGAGACAAGAGGCATCCCTGTCGCACTCCTGTTCTTATCCCAAACGTTCTGTAAGCTGTCCTTCGTGAAGAGCTCTGCATGTCATTTCATATATTTTCTTTATTAAATTAATGATCTTCAGGGGAACTCCATAATGCCTCATCAATTTCCAAAGTGATTCTTTGTCTACACTGTCAAATGCCTTTTCGTAGTCCCCAAATCCGATGTATAGTGGTGAATTCCATTCCAGACTTTGTTCAACTATTATTCTCAAAGTGGCTATCTGGTCAGTACATGATCTCTTTTGTCGAAAACCTGCTTGTTCATCTCTCAGTTTCTTGTCTATGGACTCTTTTAATCTCTCAAGGATAATCCTGTTTATATATATCATTATAAATAAATATAAATATAAATAAATAAATAAATAAATAAATAAATAAATAAATAAATAAAAAAAAAATATATATATATATATATATATATATATATATATATATATATATATATATATATATATATATATATATATATATATATATATATATATATATATATATATATATATATATATATATATATATATATATATATATATATATATATATATATATATATATATATAGTTGCTTATTTTTTACAGGACGTGGCAATCAATCCCAGCTTTTATTGTGATTTTTCTAGGCAATTTTATTTCATTCAGTAGTTTGCCATTGCTTTCTGAACGGTACGGCGCTTATACCATTGTTAAAAATCCACACACAGCGATCTGCTACCAAATCGCATGCAGTAGGTTTCGAACCTGGTATATCTGGATTATGAAACTGCGTTCATATCCATTAGGCCACATTAAAAACGCACCACCTGTATAATCCAGGAACAGAGTGTGAAATGTAAATATAAGAGTTTACAAGTTTACATATTTGGAATCTTTATTCATTTTCCTATGAATCCATGCTGGTCATTAATTTGTACATTTGATTGTTATGAAATTCAGTGCATTCTGTGCAGGCAAGGGAGAAAATCAAAAATGCAACCAGTAAAAAAATTCATTCACACTATCCTCAGTATCTGGTATGTCCACCGTGTGCTTGCAAACAAGCTTGGCAGCGGTTCCGCATGGAACGCACAAGTCTCTGAAGGAAATTCCTGGGAATCACGTCCCATTCACGTGTAAGAGCAGCTTCGAGCTGTTGCAGATTAGCTGGAGAACTTTGCCTGTAGACTATGCGTCCAAGCTCGTCCCACAGATGTTCTATAGGGGACATGTCTGGTGATAGGGCAGCCCAATCAATCGTCACAATGTTCTGCTGCTGTAGACATTGCTGCGTAATGCATGCGGTGTGCGCACGTGCGTTATCCTGCTGGAGAAGCTGCAAGTCTGGATAATTTGTGAACGCAGGAGCAACCAATGCATCCAGAACCTCATCTCGATATGTCACAGCATTAACATTTCCACGGAAGACGTGAAGAGGCAAGCGATGGTGAAAACTGAATCCTCCCCAAATGTGAATACTGCCACCTCCAAATTGGTTGTGCTGACGAACACAGCAATCTGCAAAGCGCTGTCCACACCGTCGCCAAATCCGCATACGTCCATCAGCAAAGGATATGTTGAATCTGCTCTCGTCTGTGAATAGGACAGCATTCCACTGCAGTCTAGTCCATCTGATATGTTGCTCTGCCCATTGCAGGCGCTGCTACGATGTCTGTGAGTCAAGTTTGGTCCAACATAAGGTCGTCTTGCAGTAAGGCCTGTATCTCTGAGTCGTCGTATGACTCATTCGAGAGACTTGCCCACGTCTTCCCACTATTGCTCTTGCTGTATGACAGACAATATGACGATCTTGCGCAGGGGTAGTAACTCGTGGTTGGCCACTCCGAAGTCTATCCCGGGCACTGCTATTCCGTAACGTTCATTGAGACGTACAAAAGTGCTGTGGTGGCAATTCATCCTTCTGGCAATGGCCCGAGAGCTCATTCTGGTCTCCAACATACCAATGGCTCGTTGGCTGTCGTTTTCAGATAGTCGTGGCATTTCAAGCACATGTACTGGGTGTTTTGTCTCAACGGCCTCCTTATACCGAGTATACTGTCACAACGCGTACACCTTTTCAGGGTCATAGCTGTTGGTAATCATGTTGCACGTGTAACTTTCATTGTTTTCATGTATTCTGTACACAAACCCGTGGGTTGAATCATGCACTTTCCATTCCGCGCATTCCCATAGTCAGTTATGACTGAAGGGGCTATTATTATTATTATTATTACATAACATCATATGTAGGTTTTAAAGTTAATTTTGTCCTGTTTAGTATAAATTATGATACGCATCTGTAAATTTGTGTAACTGTTATTGTACTGTTACAATGTTGGGATTTTATTTTATTGTACTTTCTTGTTATTTTATTATTTAAGTAACATTTAGGATACGTGTGAGAATAAATAGATTAACTATGGAAGAAGAGAGAAAGGAAGGGCAGAATGTTAGACGGGCCTGCGTGACCAATTCTAAACCCTTTGAAAATAAAGTTCGTTCGTTCTATCTATCTATCTATCTATCTATCTATCTATCTATCTATCTATCTATCTATCTATCTATCTATCTATCTATCTATCTATCTATCTATCTATCTATCTATCTATCTATCTATCTATCTATCTATCTATCTATCTATCTATCTATCTATCTATCTATCTATCTATCTATCTATCTATCTATCTATCTATCTATCTATCTATCTATCTATCTATCTATCTATCTATCTATCTATCTATCTATCTATCTAATTATCTATCTATCTATCTATCTAATTATCTATCTATCTATCTATCTCTGATAATGTTTGTATTTTTCAACATATGTTATGTCATGCTTATAAGTAATTAATGTTAATATGAGTGTGCTATATTATTATTTTACTTTACAACGTTGAATTCCTTGAATTTGATATGTAAAATGCATATGAGAATAAATGAATTCAGTATGAAAGGTGAGAGAAAGGAAGGGCAGAATGTCAGACGGGCCTGCGTGCCCAATTCTCAACCCTTTGAAAATAAATAAAGTTCCAGCAGCCATTCGCTCTCTACCTCATGACAAACACGGGGAAAATCCATTCCCACACTTTTTTTCCCAGCTTCTCGGCATCAGTATATATAATAGTGGTGCGTTTTTAATGTGCTTCTAGATATCTATATATATATATAGACAGCAAGCAATTAAGGACCATGATCTGAAGCTTAAAGCACTGAAACACCGGTGTAAAGAGAAAGGTATTAAACTGAATGACGGTAAAGCTCAAGAGAAGAAAGAAGAAATTACCTTCATGGGTCACCTTATTACTGCTCGAGATGTTGAACCAGACAAGAAAAAGGTTGAGACAATACTAAACATGCCCGTTCCTAAGGACTGTCATGAGGTTCGCAGATTTTGCGGCATGATACAGTATCTAGCAAAGTTTCTCAACAATCTTTCAGAAGTTCTTCATCCAATAAGAGAACTTACCCGTAAGGATACTCCCTTTATCTGGTCTGCTGAATGTGATCAAGCTTTCAAGAGAGTCAAGAAACTGATTACTTCTACTCCAGTACTCGCATACTATGATCCTGATGAATCCTTGTGTATTCAAGTTGATAGTAGCAGCTATGGACTTGGGGCTGTCCTCCTACAAAATGGTCAGCCAATAGAGTTTGCTTCTAGAGCTCTAACTGAAACAGAACAACGCTGGGCTCAAATTGAGAAGGAGCTCTTAGCTGTTGTATATAGTTTGGAACGCTTTGACCAGTACACTTATGGAAGGAAAGTTACAGTCATCAACGACCATAAACCTTTGGCAGCCATCGTTAAGAAACCTCTGAGTCAAATTCCTCGAAGACTGCAGAATTTACTGATGCGCAGCCATCGATATGACTTTGAATTCCAATGGGTACAAGGTTCCGATCTTCTTATAGCCGACACACTGTCCAGAGCTTGTATTCATAATGTCACATTGGATTCCTTAGCTGATAGAGAGAGCAATGCAGGAGCTGATGCACCTGTAAGATTACCCGAAATACCAGATGTGATGATGGAAAAGATTAAAGCTGAAACTCTCAAAGACAGCGTGCTCCAGAGGTTTAAGTCGACCATTTTGGATGGGTGGCCTAAAAGAAAATCTGATGTACCAGCTGAGCTTATGCCTTATTTTGACATTCGTGATACTCTGACAACAGAACAAGGCATAATACTTAAAGGAGAGCGTATTCTTATCCCAAAAGCACTGAGGCCTGAAATCAAGCAGAAGCTACACGCTGCTCATCTTGCATTTGACAGCATGATGCGCCGGGCCAGAAGTTGTCTGTTTTGGATCGGCATGACGGCTGAGATTCGACAGATAGCTGACAGTTGTCCAGAATGTCAAGAAACAAAGGCAAGGAATACTAAAGAACCTTTAAACCAACACTCAAGAGGTTTAACACCCTGGGAGAAAGTTGGCACTGACATCTTTATTATAGAAGGCCGATATTATTTAGTCCTGATTGACTACTTCTCCAACTTCATTGAAGTAGACTTTCTACCTACAATGACAGCACAGTTAGTCATCAGGAAATTGAAGTCTCATTTTGCTCGTTATGGTGTTCCCAAAGTTATTGTATCTGACCAAGGTACTCAGTTTACGTCTGCACAGTTTAGATCATTTACTGCTAGATGGGGAATACTTCATGTTAAATCAGCACCAGGTCATCATAAAGCCAATGGATTAGCTGAATCTGCTGTGAAACTCATTAAGGGTATGATGAGAAAGACTGTTCAGGACAATACAGATGCATATGAGGCACTACTTGAACTTCGTAATACGCCAAGACAAGGGTTTGATCAAAGTCCTGCAGAAATACTGTTCAACAGGAAACTGCGTACACTGATACCTTCTGCAGTGAAACCCGTTGCATCTCACAGTAGAGTTATTGAAAGTAGAGGCAAGAGAGACAGATCAGTGAAGAAGTATTATGATAAAACTGCTCATGATCTGCCCAAGTTGTCTCACCAGCCAGTCTACTATCAAGACCCTGAACGACCAAACTGGCAACCTGGAAGGATAGATAAGAGGCTCTCTGAAAGATCTTATCTCGTTGAAGGGGAGAATGGAGGTCAATATGTCAGAAATAGAATTCATCTAAGACCTAAAACAACACCTTTCACACCTGATCCCGAGGACCTGGAAATTGATGTCTCCTCTCCAGTTCTACCCGAGCAACAGGTTGTTTTGCCAGACATGGAGAACACTAGTGAAGCGAATAGCTCCAATCCTACAGAAGTTGGTCATTCGACTCCAGCTACTTCTAGTCCTGGGAAAGCTGGCAAAGAACATTCCCTCCTACCATCTTGCCCTAAGAGACCTCAAAGAGATCGCAAGAAACCCTCTTGGATGAATGACTTTGTTCACTCATAAAGAAGGGGGGATGTTGATATGCTCTTTGTGTACATATATGTTTCGATGTTTAGTTTGTTTCCCTGACTAGACTTACTTGGCCTTATGGGAACTCTTCTGTTACTCTTCTTCTTACTACTTCCTGTTTTCCAAGATGTCCGATTAAATATGTGTCCTGTATTCAGTGTGTTCGCCTTTGTGATTAAACTCCATAACGTGAGAATGTATGACAGCCAGCCACGTCTCATTTAATTTAACAATATTTACTACACACGACGGTAAAGATCAACAATATATATATATATATATATATATATATATATATATATATATATATATATATATATATATATATATATATATATATATATATATATATATATATATATATATATATATATATATATATATATATACGAAATGCGGTTGAAACGTTTTGCACTTTACTAAGGAAGCGTTAAGACAGGCGGAATTGCTGTGTATCATTGTAAAGACACACTATTGGTTTACATTTCCTGCGCGTACATGGCGCGCGCGGGGTGCCGTGTGAAAGTGAAATTGGCGGGAAACTGGTTCAGTTGTGTGTATGAAGCGGTGTCATGGACAAAAGAGCATCGAGCCGAAACATCCGCACAGATGTTGGACATTTGCAATGCTGACGAAGATGACATTTTCGTAGACTGGTTACTGTGAACGAAGGTTGGGTGCATTTCTATGACCCCGAGACTAAAAACCAGAGCAAACAATGGAAACATTCCTGTTCGCCACCACCAAAGAAGGCAAAGACGGTACCCTCTGCGGGAAAAATCATGCTCACCGTCTTTTGGGACTGCCGCGGGGTAATACTCACCGACTGCCTTCCTCGTGGCCGTACTATCAACTCCACGTACTACCAAAGCCTTCTCCAGAAGTTACGAGAAGAAATGAAGCGCAAAAGACGCTGGATGCTGTCCAGAGGCGTTCGTCTGCTTCAGGACAATGCGCCGGCTCATGCAGCTCATAGCTCGATCGTCCTTGCCCAGCAGTGCGGGTATGAAATCATGCCCCATCCAGCATTCTCACCGGACTTGGCACCGAGTGACTTCTTCCTGTTTCCAAACATGAAGAATCCGCTTCGTGGACGTCGTTTTTCTAACAACCAGGACTTGATTACTGAACTGGAGACGTGGTTCCGGGCCCAGACGGGGGTGTTCTACAATCAGGGCATCAGGAAGGTGAAGAAGAGATGGGAGAAGTGCATTGCCTTGAGGGGTGAATACATAGAGAAGGACTAAAGTTCACACCAATTTCCAGGTATGTGCCTTGACTCCTTCATACTAAAGTGCAAAACTTTTCGACCGCCCCTCGTGTATATATATATATATATATATATATATATATATATATATATATATATATATATATATATATATATATATATATATATATATATATATATATATATATATATATATATATATATATATATATATATATATATATATATTGCATTCTTCCACCCTACAAACACATGGTTGAGATTTAATGCGCATGGGCATCAGGTAAAATTATGAGGTAGATGAAATGGTGGAGGGAAGCGGAGGCCCCCTGATGCTTACATTCGGAGACTAAAGATTTGAGAGAGGTATTGTTTTATATAGCACTTGCCAGAATTCGACGCTGGACATCATCTATAGAAGTATTAACAGAAGGGTATAGATAACACTCGAAGAGGCAACCTGAAGCACTTACTCCGCCACTGTCAAGAACGTGCTGCTACCAAACCACTCGATTCATGAAAGGAAGGAGCAGTCAACAACTCCACTGGAAACCAGCAATGACTGAACCTGAAGTCATCGACAACAACTGTCACCACATTACAAGGTAAGTACTCAGTACTGGCACAGCTTACGGACTTCATTTTTTTTAAATCCACCAAAACAATATTTTTCACGGAGGACACACCCCCAATTAACTGGTTTTGTTCTGGCTAATAAATTTTATTCATTTTAACCCTGTTGATCCAATATTTTATAAATATATATCTTGTGATCTATGTTAATATAAATCTAGAGTTGGAGTCTATCACTTGGCAAAGTGAATTTGATGTCTGCATCCTTATGACTCATTTTAAAACATACAATATACAGAGCCAAACAGAAAATTCATAATTCTCGGAATCAACTTCAGCTCATGGCTCATAAATCACGAGTCAAAACATATATTTCTCACAGAAAGGGCGGAAGAATACAAAGTTTATAACAAACTTAGATAACTCAGTTGTTATACTTGTCATTCTATAAATTTCTGTGAGACTCCCTGCAATAGAAGCACCAACCTTCTATTTGTATCTCTGCCAAGAGTAATCTTGAGTGAAGGCTGCTACCTTTGTAAAAAATAAAGCTCATTCTTTTTACTCGAATTTTGGCCATTATTGGACCACTACTGCGGAGCAGGGGAGACAACCCGCGGCAATCTGACTCTGGGAGCTGGGGTAACATTGTTTTTTTAATCTTTATTTGGCGCAATGTAGACAAAGTTGGAGAACAGACAGCGATATCAAAATAACAATATGTGGCTATAAGAATTCTATAAAGGCTGTAGGCAAAGGGAGCTGTCATAACGTTGGGAAATTTATGGAAATCAACAGAAAATAAAGCCCAACACAAAAATGAAAAGTCGTGTCAGTCCTATTGTATACCTCTAAAACACAGAGAGCAACAAAAACAACAATAATACGTTACTGAAATTCACAAATCGGTCCTTGCGTAGGTTCATCAACATCATCATCACTATCAGCATCATTCTATTTTTCACTCCTTATGGCACATGCAGCCGCCACTACAGCTGGTCCTTTTGAGGAGCATACACCAAAGCATACTCTCTTGCAGCTGTTGTTTCTATAGACATTTGTTTTACATGATGAGGTTGTCAGCTTCATGCACAATCTTATATTCGCCACCTTTTTACGGCATGCCAGAGGGAGCGATAGTGTATTTATTTCTTTGTCTCTTCATAAACCCCCGGAAATTTGCGTAGAAAATACAGATTGAAATGGTATGACAAGATAACTAATCTGGAAATGAAGACAAGAACCAAACAGGCGCTAGTGGAGAAGAAAGAGAGAAGAAGACACTGATGATGGATAGGACACACACTGAGGAAACAAGATCCTAACGTAACAAGGCAGTTCTTATTCTAAATCCCCAGGGTAAGAGAGCTATAGTGAGACCGAAAAACACACGGAGAAGAAAACTGAAGATATTAATGAAAGGGATAAAGAAGACATGATAAGGTCTTCATGTGCCCGCGTCAGTTACTTGTGCGCAGGTAGTTATATTGACGAGAGCTAATTCTGTTCTGTTCAAGTGGTTACGGGCCTTCCGCCTGAGATGGAGATTCTTGACTGATATTTATTTTCCTTTCCAGGTTCGTTCTTACCCTTTTAGGTTTAGTGATAAGCAATATATCGTATAATGGTTTGTTAAATGATCCACTGTAACGTTCCAATAAAAACACAGCAATCTAGAAAATTCAACTTGAGTTTATTGTTATCATTAGAACAGCACCGGTATTTACACAATGATGAAGTACGTGTTACTTACGCTTAAACAAAATAGTGTGTATATCCAAAAGGAAAATATATCCAACTGAAGAAAAAATATAAACTGGTCTTGATAATCTCAAAGACGAAGTCCCCTAAGTACTATAACTGCCTAGCAAAAATTTATATCTATCTAATCATGTCTATCGCCCACATATCTCCTTTTTATAAAGCTCCTATCTTTTCCCCGCCTTTTTCCACACGTCTCATTCTTTTTTCCACACGTTACAATTTTCTACACACGTCTCTCTGTTTTCGACATTTTGCACACGTCTTTGTTTTTTCGACTTTTGTCACACCTCTCTTTTCCCACCATTTTACAATGGAAAAAACCCAAAATAACAACTCTCACTTCACAAAATCCCACGCAAAAACACGCATTCAATATTATTTTCTGGGACTGCACTGTCTTACCCTCTCAGAGCCCTGACTGCTAACTGAACTTTTAATCATACTGCGTTTTGTGCGAAAACGCCATATCTGCTTTTAACGTCTGTCATTCTTATTCTATGTAGTATTATAGCACGTATAAATGCTAGTGTAGGCCAGCCGGCCACATTCAGCAGATGGCACAAGACAGGAGAACCTTGCATGAAATTGGTTGAGGAGCTTTGAGTTGGGAGTTGGTCTTTGAGGAGATGACGTATAACTCTAATGATGCTGATCTAATTATATGCTGGATCTTTTTCATGTCTGACTGATTGATTTGCTTCCTTGTCTACCTTTCTTGTTTAGGTTCTCGTTGACCTAAGGAGGATTTTTGTTTTCTCCGGTGGGTTCCAGTTAAAAGCATGCCTAGTTATAATGGCTGATTGTTTTCCTGAGGGCGTCTTCATTTTGTCTCTTAAATATCCAACTGTCTCCACTTTGTCTCTTAAATATCCAATTATCTCCTCTTTGTCTCTTAAATATCCAACTATGTCCACCTTTTCTCTGAAATATCCAAGAGTCTTCACTTTGTCTCTTAAATATCTAACTGTCCCCACGTTGTCTCTTAAATATAAAAATGTCTCCACTTTGTCTCTTAAATATTTAATTATCTCCACTTTGACCCTTAAATATCCAATTATCTCCACTTTGTTTTAAATTCCAGGGCCGATATTTGTTATAACATCTGACTATCAGATAAGAAAGTTGCAATGGTGGCATCTTTTTACGAAACTTTGAAATTTTGGACGTGAAATTCTTTGTGACATGCCTACTTTTCGAATGTTTAATATTGCTGCAGTTTCATAATGAGCTGAAGGAACGAAGGTGAATAAAGCTATAATGGAAAACTCTATACAGAGCACTACAATATGAGGCACTCTGGTCACCAGAAGGGCCACTGCCGTCAGACAAGTGTTTCGGCCCTTTTTATTTTCTTTACACTCTAAGGTGGGGGCACTTTGGGTCATCACTCCCAAGTGTCAGCCCCCTGTTGTCCTTATTTACCCGCCTGTGCTGGGAACTGAACCCATTTTACGTTCCAAATTCATTCTTGGATTTATCCAATCTGCCAACCTGAGGTAGCTGTGAATGTACCAGTTTTGTTGTTGTGACAAAATAATCTCGAACGTCACATTTACCTGTGCCATCTTATAATTTATTTTGTGCTCTTCACTTTAGTTTTTCCCCCCACTGACAATATTTTGTATTTTCGATTCATTGTTTACAATCCCTTCCCTCAATTCTTGTTATGTTGATACTTCAGCGACCATCTTTTGCAGATGAGGTGTCTCGTTCCTGGCACGTGTTGCTTACTATTAGAACAGGCCCCAGCCAGAAATGTAGTTATGTTTACATCTTGAGTGCGGGCCAATAGTTTCAAACATGCGTGTTTAGGATGGAGTAATTCAAAATATTTCCACTAGGAAATTTCTGTGCATTAATGCAAAAGTCATGTCTTCCAAATATGAAATGAAAACACTCTCTCGGCAATGTTTACAAATAAGATTTTACTATCATCTAACGCAATGTCTTTGTAACAAGGTGTACAGGAAATGATTATGTTATTCGTTTCCGTCGAGTGCATGCCGACAGGTCGATAATTTATCGCGGGGCACTCATTGTTAAACATGATACTCGTTCACTATACGAATAGTGACCGGGCCCATCTAGATTTTATCTGCGTCTTAATCTTAGCAAAGCCGAGAAGCGCAAAGCAAACATGATCAATTATCACCGAAGGGAGTGTAAAATTGATAAGAAAATAGCTACTATCTGCTTGATAGCAGAGAAAGAACTGGGCCGACCGTGGAAATTGCGAGTGATTTAGCACAAACACACAATTTAACTAAATACTGCCGCAGAGGACAAGAAATCGACCCAATGATTATGTGACATTAGGGTAATCAATCCCTTTCGTTTGAACCCATACTGACAGCTAGGATCGGTAGAAAGAAGTGTGATTTACTAATGTGTAACACATTTTCGTGCCAGACCGTGCATGGATGCGGTCGATTAATAAGTAAACAACCTCGGGATGACCACAGTCGATTATTTCTGATTATAGTTCTGTCTGACCAGTTTGTTGATTGTTGTCTAAGACCAGGTAAATGACATAATTGTTTCTGGACAAGACTTTTGGAAGAATAATTATCCATCTTGAAAGAGATTATTTGTGATACATTTTGAAATAGTAAGTGTAAACATGATCGACAATAGACGGAAGCTGGCATACCATATATGATGACTGTAAATAAACACATTTATTTGTGCGTTTGTTATGCAGGAATTTTCGTGAGAGAAGGAGAAATATACGCATCTTGCATGCTATTGGCTTGGTATTTGAAATGTAAAAATACTACATTTCTGATTGGAGCCTTGTCATATAGTAGCAATCGGGATGTGGGCCGAATGTTGATTTATAATTTAGTGCCTTGTGAGTTTACCGCACTGTGAATTTCAACTCGCCAAAAAGACAGCCAGACCAGTCAGAATAAGGAATAGGATCAGGATTCCACTTTAAAGGACTGGATAACGTGGTTGAGCATCTTGTGGACTTATATCCCAGGAAAGCTCTACTTTCATTAATCCAGCAAGCCCGAAATCTTAGGAACCTGAACCTTAAGTCATAGTGGGAGTCTATTGTAAAGTAACACCCCAGACCACGTGTAAGAGAAATCTTAATCAAGTTGCCTTAACTATTTCTCTGAGCCAGAAGTCAGTCTTTATTCCCAAAGAAATGTGAGGTAAGTTGTACATTTTATAATTCTATATTTTGCATTTATTAACATGTGAAAATTGCTAGTGGATGTCCAAGTCATACGAGGGTGGCAACCTCAGCATATAGAATGATGGTTTCATGAACCATTACTGCAAGAGCTGATGACTGCTTTATTCGGGTTTCTCATAGAGAATCAAAAGCAGAGGTAGTCCCAAGTTCCATATGTAGCAAGGAGAGAATAATGGTAGAACTGATGTACATACTTATTATATTAACGTTTTTAACCATTGCAAATGTAAATGTAAACATGTTCAGTATAAATGCAATGAATGTTTTCTGCTCACTGGGATTAACATTAATGCTCAGAGAGGGTAAAGTTCTGTGGCAGATGGGATGGTTGAATGGAAAAAGAGGACGCCTGATTTTGTCAGGAAACCCAATGCTCAGGAGGGTATTTGTTTCTCTCTTATTTCACGATACTAGTCGGTGGTAACAATTGATGGTGCTATCTGTGGAAGAAGTGAAAGGGAGTGGTATAAGTGGCCTGCAGTCAAAGCTAGACACCTACAGCAGACTGGTCTTAACAGACGCTGGACCATCTTCGCAATTACTCCACGATACTACGAGGAATGTGTTGGTAATATTATCTTTGTCTTTATACCAAACTGGTACTTCAATTCATTTTTATACGATTTCAGTGTCGTTAATATTATGGCAACCTCATTGGCAAAACTGCAACCATCTTGCCCGCCTCACAACGCATGTTTTTAGGACACTCTAAATTCAGAATGGGGACCAAAGCTGTGGTATATAATGCCTGCGTCACCAGTACCGCGGAGTGACAGTTAACTAAATTCTCAAACTGTCTTAAATTTTCTCCCGTAAATGTTTTCCTTGGGGGGGGGAGTCTCTCAAAAACTCTGTTCTCACCTGCTATAGTGACCTCTCTTGTTTCATTTCCCGAAGCGTGGCTACCTCTTTCCCCTGTTGTTGACCCGTCTGTTTGTCGGTCACTGGCCGCCGAGTAAAACAATGGCGGCTGGTACCTGCTTCTTTGAGTTCAGTTTGCTGCTCAATAAATATTCCTCTGAGAAATGTCTCCGGGAAACCCAGCGCTGGAAGTCTTACGCCATCTTCTGGCCATCGACCGTCTTGTTAGAATAACATTATCTAACCGTTGACCACCTGCGCAGCGGCACTACGCTTGTCCCTCGTAAACAAGAGTCTGTGATCTTTGCGATCAGAGTATACTATTTAATTTATCAGGGAAACATGAAGTTTTGGATGTACCTATCGCTAATGCACCTTAAACAACGCGTGCCATGTGGCAGGGTCAGAATAATGAATTTTAATATAAAGGCTGTAGTTGTAGACTAGCTGACACATTACGTCCGGAACCCGAAGACTACAGTGGAGTAACCTGATATTTCCTTTCATAGTGCAAAAACGACTCATTACCGCTGAGCATTGGACTCTAGTTTTTCCTCTAGTGTCCCGGGGTAAGCACTTCATCATCATGTGACATATTCTTTCCAGAACGTTGTCTCCATTACAGCTGCTCTGAACGCATCACGATTCTGGGCAAGTCGACCTGCATCAGCCAAAGACAAGTTCAGACTCTCTGTGATGTCCTGGGTCCACCGTCGTCTAGGTCGACCCCTTCCCCTTTTTCCAGGGACCATGCCTTCCATCACTGTTTTTTCCAGACTATTATGTCTTTTTATATGACCGAAAAATTTCAGCTTCCTTATTGCGATGGTATTTAGGAGCCAATGTTCCTGTACGTTTAGTGAGTGCAGTACTTCTCTGTTGGTCTTTTTTTCTGTCCAGGGTATTCTCAACATCCTTCTGTAGCATTTCATTTCGAATGATGTAATCTTTTTTGCAACTGTTTTATTGAGTGTCCAAGTCTCGCAGCCGTATGTTGCTACTGGGAATATACATGCTCTGATCAGTTGTAACTTTGTTTCTTTGCTTGTGCCTTGCCATAGGTTTTTCATCTGTATTAGCTTATGTGAAGCAATTGCAAGTCTTCTTTTAATTTCTACTGCACAGTCGCCAGAGCTGTTAATGATTGATCCTAAGTATTCGAATTCATTGACACTTTCCAGTTCTTCGTTATCAATTTCAATTTCTGGTTTGGTCTTTACTTTGTCTGTTGTCAATACTTTGGTCTTCTTGGTGTTTAGGTATAGATTCTGGGCCTCGCTGTGTTTTTTGGTGGACAGAAGTAATTGTTCAAGTCCTTTTGGGTTGGTCGATAGGAGGACTGTGTCGTCAGCATATCTGATTTCCGGGATCTGGTACCCGCCGATGTTAAATGAGTCAAACTCTGTGTGTTCTTGGTCATCTCTTACGTTTCTCATGATATTCTCGGCATAAATGTTAAACAGGTAAGGGGAAAGGGTACAGCCTTGTCTTACTCCTTTCTGTACTTCAAACCATTCTGATGTTTCCCCCTCTATTCTTACGGCTGCCTGTTGTTCTTGGTACAGCAGTGCGATGAGTTGTATAAGGTGGTTTGGAAATCCCATATTTTTCATAATAGCCCATAACTGCTGATGTTGTACACAATCGAAAGCTTTGGTGTTGTAGTGGTATTGATGGTATTGTATCATGGTGTTCTTACTACATGTAAATTGTATGAGGCCAGCTGTGAAGGCTCCTGAGATAAAATGTATTTGAGAATTGTCAGAAGGCCTTTCTTGCTACCACTACGACCTCACACTTACTTTTTTTTTTTCTTAATGAATGTGGCTACGTAAAGTGTCTAGGGTAATGATGTGTAATGTGGTGTGTTAGTTATAAATACACCCACAGACATTTAAGAAGACTAATAAGATTAACAAGTGTTAAAATACACTGAACTAACTCACGTGTATAAGGTTTTTGATATAATTATATTACATTTATTGGTTCTGGATCAAGTTTTTTGTGACCAGAACTGATTTTAAAAGAAGGATTGAAAATTTATGAAAAATATGCATGGAATGTTACATAATAAATGCAAGAGCGTACCTATTTAAGTACTAGACTAGTTAGTTTTATTAAAAAAAGTTCGAGTAGTCATCTCTTTGGGAGGATATTTACTGTTTGTGCTGTTGGGGTGGCCTCATCACACCTGTCTATATTGACTACACAATGTCCAGAAAATGGTGGAAATTTTTACGGGGATATTAGTCACTACCAATAGTTGGTGAATGTCCAGCAGACCAGAGGCTCACTCATCTTTTTGTAGCTCTGGTGCTGAAAACTTGCGGTCCCACCTCTCCGTGCTGGCGGGCAATAATGGTGGTCTCTGTCACAAGAACTGCACAGATACACTCGAGTACAGTCACCCACCGAATAGACTCTGCTTTGTTGTAGATAGAAAACTCACAGCTCTGCAATCAAAGTATGGGCTATGTGTCAAAATCTATTCTATACCCACGTCTGGACACCACACTGACACAACAACCACATCATACAGACAGGTCAGATCTCTCTGACCAAACAGCACAGTTACCATGGTGGGTTTACATCCGATAGATCCTCCCAGACTATAGATTCTGAAAAATAATTATTAGTTGTCGGCCCTAAAAGAAGATAGGTAATCTGTTTCAACGCTTGATCTATCGTGCATAATCCTTGCTGTAGTTTATGTACCTTGTTGGTCCCTAGACCCTGACTTGGGCGGGGGGTCTAGAGCAAAATCCCTACTTGTTTGTAATGCTAGATTTTGATATGGCAGTATCAAATCACTCGAACATGAAACAATATTCAAAATATATAAAGAAATAATTTCAATCTTACCAGATTATGAATAATTAACACAGAAGTGCTAGCAAAACTCAGCTGAGCTGCTGGCTATAGGATGGCGTCCCTAAATTTACTTCACTTGCTTTCATATGGGAAAACACCACACTTTAAAATCTGTGTCTAACACTGAACAATTATTGAAGAATGACCCCAAATGCGCTCTGAGCGCTAATGATATGCTTGTCTGTGGCCAATCACTGCCTAGTTGTACTTTAAATTTCAAATTTCTACACTAAAGTCATTTCAGTCATGCTTCAGTCAAGTATGGATGGTTATCTGTTAGTCTGTCCGTCTCTACTTGTGTTTCTAAAAAAAATGTGCTTGATTTTTGAAGCAACCTTTCTCTCCCCTTAAAATTTTGTCGTAAAAAGTTATATTTAGACACAGCTACCGCTCAAAAACCCTCTCCTCCATAATAAGTAACTTTGAACACTTGCGTCCCCAAGGTCGTGTTTTGTGTGCAAATAACGACACTTTTTATTCAAGGCAGTCTGTCGATGTTGTAAACTACACTGTCTTTTGTCATTATCTTCAATATTATCTATCCGTTTGTAAAATTAAGAACATATTAGTTCACTGCTCAGAATAGGCCATCTGGCCAGCTAATTTTTATATTCCTAGCATTAATATTAAGAAAAATTACTTTTTAAATTTTTGTAATATTCCTAACATCTGCGTTCTTCCGCTCAAATTCAAATCAAGCGCTTGGTATCGCAAAACGTCCAATTCCGTACCTCGTGTCAATTTGGGGGACTTGAATTTTTTTTCTTTCCTTTCCCCCCCCCCCCCCAATTGCGTCCCTTTAGCCTTGCTACGCAATCTTTCCAGTCATATTTTTTCCTTTTTGATCCTCCGTTCCCCTCCTGTCTAGCAAGTCCATTTTATGGAGGGTGATGACCCGCGGTCTAGGCGATCATGTACATCAGCAGCCTACGCATTATGTTTTTATCCTTAAATGTTATCTTTTGAGTATTTTACCGTTGTATCTCTGTCAATTTCACTACACATCTCCCCACTTGAAAACATGCCTATGGCAAGTTCCAAAACCAGCGATACACATAGGTAAAATTACTCCTCACGTCTGCCACTACTCTAATTTTGATCACAGGGGTGCCGACTGAGGAAATCTGCACCGACATTCAATTTGCCTGGGATATATTGGATACTGAACTGATACGGTTGAAGCAATAAAGACCACCTCAGCAATCTTGCGTTTTCATGCTTAGCCTGAGACAAGAACAC
Organism: Oreohelix idahoensis; assembly: GCA_024509875.1. Lineage (NCBI taxonomy): Eukaryota > Metazoa > Mollusca > Gastropoda > Stylommatophora > Oreohelicidae > Oreohelix > Oreohelix idahoensis. The sequence continues at coordinate 90,148 of JAMPIV010023210.1, read as the reverse complement.
GAGAGGCTGATGATCCGTCTCCACCACAAAAGTCCTACCATACAGATAGATTTGAAACTTCTTTATTGCCCAGATTAATGCTAAACATTCTTTTTCGCTTGTGGAGTATCCTTGTTCCGCCTTATTCAATTTGCGGCTTGCATAAGCGACTGGTTTAAGTTCCCCATCAGGTGCAGCTGATCTTTGCAACAAAGCCCCTCCAAGTCCTACATTACTTGCATCGGTTCTTAAGACAAAGTCCTGTGTCAAATCAGGCAGTTTGAGAATAGGCTTGCTAGTGAGTTTTTCCTTTAACTCTTGGAACGCTAGTTCACATTGTGCAGTCCAAATAATTTTATCTGGAAGTCCCTTGCGAGTCAGATCAGTCAGAGGAGCACAAATGGCGTTAAAATTTTTGATGTATTTCTGATAAAATCCGCATAACGACACGAATGATCGCACGTCCTTTTTGGTTTGCGGCCTAGGTGCTCTCTGCAGTTTTTTTCCAAGTTCTTAGGATCAGGGGTCATATTACCCTGATATACAGTGTGCCCCAAGAATTCCAACTCTTTGCATCCAATACAACATTTTGTTGGCCTAGCAGTTAAGTTCGCCTCCCGAAGTCTATCAAACAACATCTCCAGAGCTTCAATGTGTTCTTCAAATGTCTCTGTGGCGACGAGAATATCATCCATGAAATTTGTGATACATGGGTTATTCAGGGGGTCCAACAATTTTCGCATCATCCTTGAAAACACACTCGGAGCATTTTTCAGTCCGAATGGTAGCATATTGAATTCATAATGTCCATCCGAAGTGCTAAAAGCCAAATAAGGTCTCACTTCAGGCTTCACTGGGATCTGGTAATAGCCTTTACTAAGATCCACCTTTGAAAAGTATTTTGCCTTGTTCAGTCTGGCAAATAGCTGTTTTGTGTCTGGTAATGGATCCACTTGTCCTTCTGTGACAGCATTCAGTTTCCTGTAATCTATGCACAGTCTGTGTTCCCCAGACGGTTTCCTCAACAAAACGACACTAGAACTAAAAGATGATTCACTGTGCGAAATAATCCCCTCCTTCAATAAATAATCTATTTCTTCCTTTAATGCCTTCTCCTTCGCGAACGGAATAGAATAGGCTCTCATACAGATTGGGTTTGTGTCTACCAGTTTCATGTCATACTGTAGCAAATTTGTATGGCCTGGTTTATCTGTTAATACATCTGTATGTTCCTCCAGAACTTGTTGAACTCTCTCCCTCTGGTTTTTAGTCAGGTGCTTACTGACTTTTACCTGTGCTGCGGTTTCACAAGGATGTAATGGGTATTCATGTGAGGTGAGTGGTTCCTTTTGCATCTGGGTTGCAATAGCTAAGGTCAATAAGGGGGTGCTTTCCTGGAGTGGTCTGTCCAGATACTTCTTTAACAGGTTTACATGATAAACTTTTTCCTTCCCCTTTTTGTCAATTTTATAGTTTGTTCTAGACACCTTCTCTAGAACCGTATATGGACCTTGCCAACCAATTTGTAATTTATTCTGGCTTCCCGGTAGTAGAAGCAGCACCTTCTCTCCGACTGCCAGTTCCCTGTCCTTTGCCTTCCTATTAAAATATGCTGCATGTTTCTTCCTGGCTTGTTTCAAATTATCATTTGCCAGTTTCCATCCAGCTTTCAAACGAGTGGTCAGTTCGTTCACATATTGATACGATGAGGTAACAGTCTCTTCCGCCTTCTCATCTGTCCAGGTCCTTAATAGAGCTTCTAATGGACCTTTTATTGGCCTCCCAAATAGCAGAGTTGCGGGAGCCATCCCGGTTGAACTATGTGGTACCTCCCGGTACGCAAACAATGCGGCGGGCAGGAATTGATCCCACAGATCCGGTTTTTCGTGTGCCAGCTTTCTCAGGATAGAAATGAGAGTCCCATTGAACCTCTCTACTTGGCCGTTCCCTTGTGGATGGTACGGACTACAATGAAAGTGCCTGGCTTGAAATAGCTTAAAAACTTCTTCCGTTAGTTTTCCCCTTGAACTGAGAACCATTATCCGTCAAGATTTGATGCGGGAATCCTAATCGGGTAAATATTGTAAGTAGTGCCTCTGCTACATGTTTTGAATCAATTGATGGCAGGGCTACCGCCTCTCCCCACATAGAACAAGTTAGACTGGTGAAAAGGGGGCCACCAGAGTAAGGATGTAACTGTTCCTCCTCTTGGTCCGAGTGAGAGGTCCTACAATATCCACTGCAACCCTCTCAAAAGGTGTTCCCACTATGGGCATTTCCCCTAGAGTTGCAGGAGCAGTCCAGTGCTTTGGAGCTACCCTTTGACATTCTGGGCAGGATTTGACATATCTTTTTATATCCTCCGTTATCCCTGGCCAGAAGTAATGACAAGCTATACGCTGTCCTGTGGCGCTGATCCCCATGTGACCACTGAAGGGGATTGCATGTCCGAGTTCCATCACTTTCTCTCTATATGCAATGGGAAGAACCAGCTGGTTGTGACCATTTGTTCCAGTTCCGGCCTTCCTGTATAAGAGTTTGTTCTTCATGAAATATTCCCCCTTGCTCGGAGGTGTGTGGCATTTGGGCAATTTTTTAAAACAGGGCTTGAGTGTCCTATCCTCAGCCTGCGCCTTCCTCATCTCCTCTGGATGAGCGTTTATAGGTTCACCTTCTTCCTCCTTCTTCTGTGACCTGGTCTGCACTGTCGCCATGATCACAGGTTTCTCGGGATTCCCCAAGAAGACGTATCTACACCCCAATATCAGAGGGTAGATTGGTTCATCTATCACTGCTGCTCTGATTTCTCCTTCCACATAGCGAGTTTTCACCGTTATCCTTGCGATGGGAAGTGTCATGAGTGGTATGTCCTTAGTCGCCCCTTGTATTTCCACTGTTTCTGTGGTATACTGACTTGGGTCCACTAGGCTAGACTTCACAACTGAATCATAATCCAAACCTGTATCATAAAGGCACCTTATGGTGACCCCATTACAAATAACATCCTCACAAACTGGGGGGTGATAAGGTTCCTGTTGTCCCTTAGGATTAACCTTTAATCTTTGCGTCCCCGACTTCATTGCAGCAATGTTTGAAGGTTTCCTTCTACAAAATTCGGTGTTATGGTTATCCTTCTTGCACCATTTGCACCATCTTTTTCCTTGGTTCAACGGTTTTCTTTCATTGAACTTTTGGTCATTGAACTGTGAGTTTCTGTCGCGATAGTCATTTCTTGGCCGCTCAAAATTTGTCCTACCCTTATTTCCCTGCTCTCTATTATCAAATTTATTAAATTGCTGTGGAGCTTTAAAATTGTCTATGTGCTTCTTTTTAGCACCACTTACCTCTGCCTGAGCTGCCTGATACCTCTCAGCAACATTTAAAATTTCCCCCAACTTCTCTGCACCCTGTTCCATGAGAAATTTTCTCATGTCTGGAGCCATGGACTCTCTCAATTGCTCAATCATGATCATTTCTTTAAGATCTTGGGTCTTCCCCAGAGCCGTCCATTTCTCCAAATAGGTTTCTATTCTGGCAGAAAATTGGTGGTATGTCTCCCCAGACAACAGTTTGGCATTTCTGAATTTCTTACGATAAAATTCACCATTCTTTTCGTACCTTAATAACAAAGCCTGCTTTAACATGTCATAATTGTCTTGGTCTTCCCTGTTCATTTTGGCAAATACTTCGTAAGAAGTACCCCTCAATCCCTGTGATAGCTTTAAACTCCACCTCTCTCTCTCTAACCCATATGTAGTAGCTAATAACTCAAAACGTCCCAGGTACCCCTCTATGTCATCGTCTTTTTCAACAAAATGGTCTAAATGAAACCCCATAGCTGAGTTTGAGGCTCCCATACTGGGCGTAGCATCTGAGGCAAAAGGGCTGGCACCATTTTCAGGAGCCGGGCCTTGTAATTCCAGCTCCCTTAGTCGTAATTCATGCTCCCTCTGCAACCTTCTATCTTCTGCTTCCCTTTCGGCCTTTTTATCTTCTGCCTCCCTTTCGGCCTTTTTATCTTCTGCCTCCCTTTGCTGTCGTTTTTCTTCTGCCTCAATCTGCAGCCTCTTAATTTCTCTATCAGCCTCAATTTGTAATCTCTTTTCTTCAGCTAACCTGTCAGCCTCTAATTTTCTTTCAGCCTCTTTTTCTAATCTCCTTTCTTCCCGTTCAATATATTTATCACATTCAGTCGTTACGTATTGAATTAAAATTTGACCATCCATCCCCATCTCCTTCGCAGTGAGCACAGCAGCTGATCTAAACTTTGCTAGCTCTGCCATACTTTTTGGACAATATAATAATATACAAGATAAATCTCTAACCAGTAAATACACTAAGTACTTCTAATTACTATATGACTATAGTCTAACTAATTCTAACTAACCAGTTAACTAATTAATTATTACTGGCTGTGAAGATTCACCAACTTTTATCTGCAGGGACACTTTTAATTTTAAAGGAAATTTTACAATTTATTTCCCTACTTTTATTTCTCCCACCAGGAGATCCTAATTTTACTGTTGGGCTAATTATCCCTGGACAAGACCCCAATTTATGTAGTGGTATTGATGGTATTGTATGATGGTGTTCTTACTACATGTAAATTGTATGAGGCCAGCTGTGAAGGCTCCTGAGATAAAATGTATTTGAGAATTGTCAGAAGGCCTTTCTTGCTACCACTACGACCTCACACTTACTTTTTTTTTTTTCTTAATGAATGTGGCTACGTAAAGTGTCTAGGGTAATGATGTGTAATGTGGTGTGTTAGTTATAAATACACCCACAGACATTTAAGAAGACTAATAAGATTAACAAGTGTTAAAATACACTGAACTAACTCACGTGTATAAAGTTTTTGATATAATTATATTACATTTATTGGTTCTGGATCAAGTTTTATTTTGACCAGAACTTGTTTTAAAAGAAGGATTGAAAATTTATGAAAAAAAAATGCATGGAATGTTACATAATAAATGCAAGAGCGTACCTATTTAAGTACTAGACTAGTTAGTTTTATTAAAAAAAAGTTCGAGTAGTCATCTCTTTGGGAGGATATTTACTGTTTGTGCTGTTGGGGTGGCCTCATCACACCTGTCTATATTGACTACACAATGTCCAGAAAATGGTGGGAATTTTTACGGGGATATTAGTCACTACCAATAGTTGGTGAATGTCCAGCAGACCAGAGGCTCACTCATCTTTTTGTAGCTCTGGTGCTGAAAACTTGCGGTCCCACCTCTCCGTGCTGGCGGGCAATAATGGTGGTCTCTGTCACAAGAACTGCACAGATACACTCGAGTACAGTCACCCACCGAATAGACTCTGCTTTGTTGTAGATAGAAAACTCACAGCTCTGCAATCAAAGTATGGGCTATGTGTCAAAATCTATTCTATACCCACGTCTGGACACCACACTGACACAACAACCACATCATACAGACAGGTCAGATCTCTCTGACCAAACAGCACAGTTACCATGGTGGGTTTACATCCGATAGATCCTCCCAGACTATAGATTCTGAAAAATAATTATTAGTTGTCGGCCCTAAAAGAAGATAGGTAATCTGTTTCAACGCTTGATCTATCGTGCATAATCCTTGCTGTAGTTTATGTACCTTGTTGGTCCCTAGACCCTGACTTGGGCGGGGGGTCTAGAGCAAAATCCCTACTTGTTTGTAATGCTAGATTTTGATATGGCAGTATCAAATCACTCGAACATGAAACAATATTCAAAATATATAAAGAAATAATTTCAATCTTACCAGATTATGAATAATTAACACAGAAGTGCTAGCAAAACTCAGCTGAGCTGCTGGCTATAGGATGGCGTCCCTAAATTTACTTCACTTGCTTTCATATGGGAAAACACCACACTTTAAAATCTGTGTCTAACACTGAACAATTATTGAAGAATGACCCCAAATGCGCTCTGAGCGCTAATGATATGCTTGTCTGTGGCCAATCACTGCCTAGTTGTACTTTAAATTTCAAATTTCTACACTAAAGTCATTTCAGTCATGCTTCAGTCAAGTATGGATGGTTATCTGTTAGTCTGTCCGTCTCTACTTGTGTTTCTAAAAAAAATGTGCTTGATTTTTGAAGCAACCTTTCTCTCCCCTTAAAATTTTGTCGTAAAAAGTTATATTTAGACACAGCTACCGCTCAAAAACCCTCTCCTCCATAATAAGCAACTTTGAACACCTGTTCCCAAGGTCGTGTCCCTGTGTGCAAACAACGACACTTTTTATTCAAGGCAGTCTGTCGATGTTGTAAACTACACTGTCTTTTGTCATTATCTTCAATATTATCTATCCGTTTGTAAAATTAAGAACATATTAGTTCACTGCTCAGAATAGGCCATCTGGCCAGCTAATTTTTATATTCCTAGCATTAATATTAAGAAAAATTACTTTTTAAATTTTTGTAATATTCCTAACATCTGCGTTCTTCCGCTCAAATTCAAATCAAGCGCTTGGTATCGCAAAACGTCCAATTCCGTACCTCGTGTCAATTTGGGGGACTTGAATTTTTACTTTCCTCCATCCCCCCCAATTGCGTCTCTTTAGCCTTGCTACGCAATCTTTCCAGTCATATTTTTTCCTTTTGATCCTCCGTTTCCCTCCTGTCTAGCAAGTCAATTTTATGGAGGGTGATGACCCGCGGTCTAGGCGATCATGTACATCAGCAGCCTACGCATTATGTTTTTATCCTTAAATGTTATCTTTTGAGTATTTTACCGTTGTATCTCTGTCAATTTCACTACACATCTCCCCACTTGAAAACATGCCTATGGCAAGTTCCAAAACCAGCGATACACATAGGTAAAATTACTCCTCACGTCTGCCACTACTCTAATTTTGATCACAGGGGTGCCGACTGAGGAAATCTGCACCGACATTCAATTTGCCTGGGATATATTGGATACTGAACTGATACGGTTGAAGCAATAAAGACCACCTCAGCAATCTTGCGTTTTCATGCTTAGCCTGAGACAAGAACACGAGAGGCTGATGATCCGTCTCCACCACAAAAGTCCTACCATACAGATAGATTTGAAACTTCTTTATTGCCCAGATTAATGCTAAACATTCTTTTTCGCTTGTGGTGTATCCTTGTTCCGCCTTATTCAATTTGCGGCTTGCATAAGCGACTGGTTTAAGTTCCCCATCAGGTGCAGCTGATCTTTGCAACAAAGCCCCTCCAAGTCCTACATTACTTGCATCGGTTCTTAAGACAAAGTCCTGTGTCAAATCAGGCAGTTTGAGAATAGGCTTGCTAGTGAGTTTTTCCTTTAACTCTTGGAACGCTAGTTCACATTGTGCAGTCCAAATAATTTTATCTGGAAGTCCCTTGCGAGTCAGATCAGTCAGAGGAGCACAAATGGCGTTAAAATTTTTGATGTATTTCTGATAAAATCCGCATAACGACACGAATGATCGCACGTCCTTTTTTGTTTGCGGCCTAGGTGCTCTCTGCAGTTTTTCCAAGTTCTTAGGATCAGGGGTCATATTACCCTGATATACAGTGTGCCCCAAGAATTCCAACTCTTTGCATCCAATACAACATTTTGTTGGCCTAGCAGTTAAGTTCGCCTCCCGAAGTCTATCAAACAACATCTCCAGAGCTTCAATGTGTTCTTCAAATGTCTCTGTGGCGACGAGAATATCATCCATGAAATTTGTGATACATGGGTTATTCAGGGGGTCCAACAATTTTCGCATCATCCTTGAAAACACACTCGGAGCATTTTTCAGTCCGAATGGTAGCATATTGAATTCATAATGTCCATCCGAAGTGCTAAAAGCCAAATAAGGTCTCACTTCAGGCTTCACTGGGATCTGGTAATAGCCTTTACTAAGATCCACCTTTGAAAAGTATTTTGCCTTGTTCAGTCTGGCAAATAGCTGTTTTGTGTCTGGTAATGGATCCACTTGTCCTTCTGTGACAGCATTCAGTTTCCTGTAATCTATGCACAGTCTGTGTTCCCCAGACGGTTTCCTCAACAAAACGACACTAGAACTAAAAGATGATTCACTGTGCGAAATAATCCCCTCCTTCAATAAATAATCTATTTCTTCCTTTAATGCCTTCTCCTTCGCGAACGGAATAGAATAGGCTCTCATACAGATTGGGTTTGTGTCTACCAGTTTCATGTCATACTGTAGCAAATTTGTATGGCCTGGTTTATCTGTTAATACATCTGTATGTTCCTCCAGAACCTTTTGAACTCTCTCCCTCTGGTTTTTAGTCAGGTGCTTACTGACTTTTACCTGTGCTGCGGTTTCACAAGGATGTAATGGGTATTCATGTGAGGTGAGTGGTTCCTTTTGCATCTGGGTTGCAATAGCTAAGGTCAATAAGGGGGTGCTTTCCTGGAGTGGTCTGTCCAGATACTTCTTTAACAGGTTTACATGATAAACTTTTTCCTTCCCCTTTTTGTCAATTTTATAGTTTGTTCTAGACACCTTCTCTAGAACCGTATATGGACCTTGCCAACCAATTTGTAATTTATTCTGGCTTCCCGGTAGTAGAAGCAGCACCTTCTCTCCGACTGCCAGTTCCCTGTCCTTTGCCTTCCTATTAAAATATGCTGCATGTTTCTTCCTGGCTTGTTTCAAATTATCATTTGCCAGTTTCCATCCAGCTTTCAAACGAGTGGTCAGTTCGTTCACATATTGATACGATGAGGTAACAGTCTCTTCCGCCTTCTCATCTGTCCAGGTCCTTAATAGGGCTTCTAAAGGACCTTTTATTGGCCTCCCAAATAGCAGAGTTGCGGGAGCCATCCCGGTTGAACTATGTGGTACCTCCCGGTACGCAAACAATGCGGCGGGCAGGAATTGATCCCACAGATCCGGTTTTTCGTGTGCCAGCTTTCTCAGGATAGAAATGAGAGTCCCATTGAACCTCTCTACCTGGCCGTTCCCTTGTGGATGGTACGGACTACAATGAAAGTGCCTGGCTTGAAATAGCTTAAAAACTTCTTCCGTTAGTTTCCCCTTGAACTGAGAACCATTATCCGTCAAGATTTGATGCGGGAATCCTAATCGGGTAAATATTGTAAGTAGTGCCTCTGCTACATGTTTTGAATCAATTGATGGCAGGGCTACCGCCTCTCCCCACATAGAACAAGTGTCCACCAGAGTAAGGATGTAACTGTTCCTCCTCTTGGTCCGAGTGAGAGGTCCTACAATATCCACTGCAACCCTCTCAAAAGGTGTTCCCACTATGGGCATTTCCCCTAGAGTTGCAGGGGCAGTCCAGTGCTTTGGAGCTACCCTTTGACATTCTGGGCAGGATTTGACATATCTTTTTATATCCTCCGTTATCCCTGGCCAGAAGTAATGACAAGCTATACGCTGTCCTGTGGCGCTGATCCCCATGTGACCACTGAAGGGAATCGCATGTCCGAGTTCCATCACTTTATCTCTATATGCAATGGGAAGAACCAGCTGGTTGTGACCATTTGTTCCAGTTCCGGCCTTCCTGTATAAGAGTTTGTTCTTCATGAAATATTCCCCCTTGCTCGGAGGTGTGTGGCATTTGGGTAATTTTTTAAAACAGGGCTGGAGTGTCCTATCCTCAGCCTGCGCCTTCCTCATCTCCTCTGGATGAGCGCTTTATAGGTTCACCTTCTTCCTCCTTCTTCTGTGACCTGGTCTGCACTGTCGCCATGATCACAGGTTTCTCGGGATTCCCCAAGAAGACGTATCTACACCCCAAGATTAGAGGGTAGATTGGTTCATCTATCACTGCTGCTCTGATTTCTCCTTCCACATAGCGAGTTTTCACCGTTATCCTTGCGATGGGAAGTGTCATGAGTGGTATGTCCTTAGTCGCCCCTTGTATTTCCACTGTTTCTGTGGTATACTGACTTGGGTCCACTAGGCTAGACTTCACAACTGAATCATAATCCAAACCTGTATCATAAAGGCACCTTATGGTGACCCCATTACAAATAACATCCTCACAAACTGGGGGGTGATAAGGTTCCTGTTGTCCCTTAGGATTAACCTTTAATCTTTGCGTCCCCGACTTCATTGCAGCAATGTTTGAAGGTTTCCTTCTACAAAATTCGGTGTTATGGTTATCCTTCTTGCACCATTTACACCATCTTTTTCCTTGGTTCAACGGTTTTCTTTCATTGAACTTTTGGTCATTGAACTGTGAGTTTCTGTCGCGATAGTCATTTCTTGGCCGCTCAAAATTTGTCCTACCCTTATTTCCCTGCTCTCTATTATCAAATTTATTAAATTGCTGTGGAGCTTTAAAATTGTCTATGTGCTTCTTTTTAGCACCACTTACCTCTGCCTGAGCTGCCTGATACCTCTCAGCAACATTTAAAATTTCCCCCAACTTCTCTGCACCTGTTCCATGAGAAATTTTCTCATGTCTGGAGCCATGGACTCTCTCAATTGCTCAATCATGATCATTTCTTTAAGATCTTGGGTCTTCCCCAGAGCCGTCCATTTCTCCAAATAGGTTTCTATTCTGGCAGAAAATTGGTGGTATGTCTCCCCAGACAACAGTTTGGCATTTCTGAATTTCTTACGATAAAATTCACCATTCTTTTCGTACCTTAATAACAAAGCCTGCTTTAACATGTCATAATTGTCTTGGTCTTCCCTGTTCATTTTGGCAAATACTTCGTAAGAAGTACCCCTCAATCCCTGTGATAGCTTTAAACTCCACCTCTCTCTCTCTAACCCATATGTAGTAGCTAATAACTCAAAACGTCCCAGGTACCCTTCTATGTCATCGTCTTTTCAACAAAATGGTCTAAATGAAACCCCATAGCTGAGTTTGAGGCTCCCATACTGGGCGTAGCATCTGAGGCAAAAGGGCTGGCACCATTTTCAGGAGCCGGGCCTTGTAATTCCAGCTCCCTTAGTCGTAATTCATGCTCCCTCTGCAACCTTCTATCTTCTGCTTCCCTTTCGGCCTTTTTATCTTCTGCCTCCCTTTCGGCCTTTTTATCTTCTGCCTCCCTTTCGGCCTTTTTATCTTCTGCCTCCCTTTCGGCCTTTTTATCTTCTGCCTCCCTTTGCTGTCGTTTTTCTTCTGCCTCAATCTGCAGCCTCTTAATTTCTCTATCAGCCTCAATTTGTAACCTCTTCTCTTCAGCCACCTTTCTATCTTCCCTTTCAATATATTTATCACATTCAGTCGTTACGTATTGAATTAAAATTTGACCATCCATCCCCATCTCCTTCGCAGTGAGCACAGCAGCTGATCTAAACTTTGCTAGCTCTGCCATACTTTTTGGACAATATAATAATATACAAGATAAATCTCTAACCAGTAAATACACTAAGTACTTCTAATTACTATATGACTATAGTCTAACTAATTCTAACTAACCAGTTAACTAATTAATTATTACTGGCTGTGAAGATTCACCAACTTTTATCTGCAGGGACACTTTTAATTTTAAAGGAAATTTTACAATTTATTTCCCTACTTTTATTTCTCCCACCAGGAGATCCTAATTTTTACTGTTGGGCTAATTATCCCTGGACAAGACCCCAATTTATGTAGTGGTATTGATGGTATTGTATGATGGTGTTCTTACTACATGTAAATTGTATGAGGCCAGCTGTGAAGGCTCCTGAGATAAAATGTATTTGAGAATTGTCAGAAGGCCTTTCTTGCTACCACTACGACCTCACACTTACTTTTTTTTTTTTAATGAATGTGGCTACGTAAAGTGTCTAGGGTAATGATGTGTAATGTGGTGTGTTAGTTATAAATACACCCACAGACATTTAAGAAGACTAATAAGATTAACAAGTGTTAAAATACACTGAACTAACTCACGTGTGTAAAGTTTTTGATATAATTATATTACATTTATTTGTTCTGGATCAAGTTTTATTTTGACCAGAACTGATTTTAAAAGAAGGATTGAAAATTTATGATAAATATGCATGGAATGTTACATAATAAATGCAAGAGCGTACCTATTTAAGTACTAGACTAGTTAGTTTTATTAAAAAAAAAAGTTCGAGTAGTCATCTCTTTGGGAGGATATTTACTGTTTGTGCTGTTGGGGTGGCCTCATCACACCTGTCTATATTGACTACACAATGTCCAGAAAATGGTGGGAATTTTTACGGGGATATTAGTCACTACCAATAGTTGGTGAATGTCCAGCAGACCAGAGGCTCACTCATCTTTTTGTAGCTCTGGTGCTGAAAACTTGCGGTCCCACCTCTCCGTGCTGGCGGGCAATAATGGTGGTCTCTGTCACAAGAACTGCACAGATACACTCGAGTACAGTCACCCACCGAATAGACTCTGCTTTGTTGTAGATAGAAAACTCACAGCTCTGCAATCAAAGTATGGGCTATGTGTCAAAATCTATTCTATACCCACGTCTGGACACCACACTGACACAACAACCACATCATACAGACAGGTCAGATCTCTCTGACCAAACAGCACAGTTACCATGGTGGGTTTACATCCGATAGATCCTCCCAGACTATAGATTCTGAAAAAATTTATTAGTTGTCGGCCCTAAAAGAAGATAGGTAATCTGTTTCAACGCTTGATCTATCGTGCATAATCCTTGCTGTAGTTTATGTACCTTGTTGGTCCCTAGACCCTGACTTGGGCGGGGGGTCTAGAGCAAAATCCCTACTTGTTTGTAATGCTAGATTTTGATATGGCAGTATCAAATCACTCGAACATGAAACAATATTCAAAATATATAAAGAAATAATTTCAATCTTACCAGATTATGAATAATTAACACAGAAGTGCTAGCAAAACTCAGCTGAGCTGCTGGCTATAGGATGGCGTCCCTAAATTTACTTCACTTGCTTTCATATGGGAAAACACCACACTTTAAAATCTGTGTCTAACACTGAACAATTATTGAAGAATGACCCCAAATGCGCTCTGAGCGCTAATGATATGCTTGTCTGTGGCCAATCACTGCCTAGTTGTACTTTAAATTTCAAATTTCTACACTAAAGTCATTTCAGTCATGCTTCAGTCAAGTATGGATGGTTATCTGTTAGTCTGTCCGTCTCTACTTGTGTTTCTAAAAAAAATGTGCTTGATTTTTGAAGCAACCTTTCTCTCCCCTTAAAATTTTGTCGTAAAAAGTTATATTTAGACACAGCTACCGCTCAAAAACCCTCTCCTCCATAATAAGTAACTTTGAACACTTGCGTCCCCAAGGTCGTGTTTTGAGTGCAAATAACGACACTTTTTATTCAAGGCAGTCTGTCGATGTTGTAAACTACACTGTCTTTTGTCATTATCTTCAATATTATCTATCCGTTTGTAAAATTAAGAACATATTAGTTCACTGCTCAGAATAGGCCATCTGGCCAGCTAATTTTTATATTCCTAGCATTAATATTAAGAAAAATTACTTTTTAAATTTTTGTAATATTCCTAACATCTGCGTTCTTCCGCTCAAATTCAAATCAAGCGCTTGGTATCGCAAAACGTCCAATTCCGTACCTCGTGTCAATTTGGGGGACTTGAATTTTTACTTTCCTCCATCCCCCCCAATTGCGTCTCTTTAGCCTTGCTACGCAATCTTTCCAGTCATATTTTTTTCTTTTTGATCCTCCGTTTCCCTCCTGTCTAGCAAGTCAATTTTATGGAGGGTGATGACCCGCGGTCTAGGCGATCATGTACATCAGCAGCCTACGCATTAGGTTTTTATCCTTAAATGTTATCTTTTGAGTATTTTACCGTTGTATCTCTGTCAATTTCACTACAGGTGTAATCAATGAAACAAGTATGTAGGTCAACGTTGAATTCTCTACACTTTTCTATGATGATCCTCATGTTGAATATATGATCTCTAGTGCCTCTACCTGGTCGAAAACCCGCCTGTACTTCATTTATTTCTGTGTCTAGCTTTTGTTGCATCCTTTTCATTATGATTTGTAAAAGTATTTTGCTGGCATGGCTTATAAGAGCTATAGTTCTGTAGTTTGTGCACAGTTTCAGGTTGCCCTTTTTTGGCAAGGGTATGTAAATTGATCGTTTCCATTCCTTGGGCCAAATTCCGCTTTGCCAGATCTTGCAGCATAATGCATGGTATATACGAGCGCTGCCTTCTCCTCCTGCCTGTATCATTTCAGCTGTTATTTCATCACAACCAGGAGATTTTCCACTTTTTAAGTGTTTGATTGCATTCCGGACTTCCTCTATGGTAGGTTCTGGTTCACGTTCCGCTTCATTCATGACGTTGTTATCTGCCGCTTTGTTTATTTCCGTATACATTTCTTGACAGTACTCCTTCCATCTGTTCAGAATATCTTTACGTTCTGTTAGAGTGTCGCCTTTCTTGTCGTTTATTGCTCGGGGTGATGATTTAAAGTTGCTGTTTTTCAATGTTCTTACTTCAGAAAACATATTCTTACTCAATCCCTGTTCGCGCATCTCCTCTATTTTCCTGCAGGTGTCGTTTATGTATTGTTGTTTGTCTTGTCTGACTCGTTTTTTAATCTGCTTTGTGTATTCCTTGTACAACTCCTGATTTTCTGTATCTTTTTTGGACTTCATTTTTCTTCTCTCTACCACCAACTTCAGTGTTTCGTCTGAGATGTATTCTCGTCTCTTTATACTTCTTTTAGGAATTAACCTCTGTGCATTTGTAATATATACATCTCTGATATTATTAGCAAGTTCATCTGGTGTCATTTCCTCCTGTACTGCCATAAGAATGTCAAATTTGTTCTGAATATCGACACTGTACTCTTCTGGTATGGCGCTTGTGTCATAACGTATTACTTTGTCGCTTGTAACGACTTTTTTCAATTTGATCTTGAAGTTTGCAGCAAGAAGTTCATGGTCGGAGTCACAGTCTGCTCCTGGGAACGTCTTGATGGATGAGATACAAGATCGCCACCTTTGTTGTATTAAGATATAATCTATTTGGTTCTTGCTTTTTCCGTCCGGTGACGTCCATGTATATAGTCTTCTAGGGTGTTGCATAAAAAGAGTATTCGTGATGACTAGGTTGTTTTCTAGGCAGAATGTTGTCAAGCGTTCTCCTCTCTCATTTCTCTGGCCCCAATCCATAACTTCCTTTCACTCTTTTTTCATGTTCTAATCTTTCGTTTCCAACTTTGGCATTAAAATCTCCCATTATTATCCTAATATCTTGCTTATTTGCTTTCTCTAATGCATTTTGCAGTTCATTGTAAAAATCTTCAATTTCCTGTTCTTCAGCAGCTGCTGTTGGCGCATATGTTTGTATAATTGTGATGTTCTTTCTTTTTCCTTTCAGTCTGATTGTGACAATGCGGTCATTTATGGGATTATATCCTAATAGGGAGGCAGCTGTCCTTTTAGACAGGTAGAAGCCGACGCCGCTCTGACCTCCTCTCTCTTTGCCTGAGTATATGAATGTTCCTCCTGATGGAATCGAAAAGTGTCCCTGGCCCGACCATCTGTGCTCTGAGATGCCCAGGATATCGATGTTTAGCCTTTCCATCTCGTTCTTCACTATGTACTGTTTTCCTTGGTATAAGCTTCTGACGTTCCATGTTCCTATTTTGATTATTTTTCTAAGACCGATGACATGGTTTTCCGTGGTAACACAGTCAGGCTTTTGGCCGTCATCACGATTACCTGTACTGACGCTGCCAACGATCTCTTCCCCAGTTAAATATGATCTGTCTGGCCTGGGGGCCTCACCACCAGATCTTTGTGTAGTATTCAGATTAGCCATTATGGATTTCTTGGCATTGTACATCCAGTAGTTTGCCATTGCTTTCTGGATGGTTCTGGCCGCTTACCATTACAGTCCATGGTGCGCCCTCAGCCCGATACCAGGCCTTTCCAACTCCTGCCCTAGAAGCCGTTGTCAAAATATTATTGATCATCCGCCCGTTCGGCCAGCAGTTGTGTGTACTGTTTAAGGGGGACCTCCCTTTTTCAGTTTACTCATGTAGTTTGGCCGGCCAGTCAAAGCCGTTGCCCGGGGGTGGCGCTGCCGTATACAAGCAGACTCGAGGAGCCATACATGAGCTGAACTGGAGTGGGGGAACCAAATAGGATCCAGGCCATCCTCAAAAAGAGGAAGTGACTGCCTCTCACCGTGAGGTGGTAAGCACTTACAACAATATATTATGTGCCTTGTTATTAACTGGTACATAATTGCTAGCTGTAACGTACATGTTTTTAAACCCATTAACTCAATATTGAGTAATGTGTAGGGATTTTTCCTTGGTGTTACTCAGTGTAAAGAACTTATAGGAGGAAGCCATATCTTTGTTAGAACTACCGAGGAGGCTCGGAAGGGAGCCGGTGAATACCAATTTTGTACTTAAAATAACTTACAAGTCATGTCACGATTATTCACCCACCAACCAGGACAAGAGTTTTTCTATAACATGTAAAGTTACGATGTATTCAAGGGGCATAAGCTCACTACATACAAACTCATTTAGGGTTTTGTTATTATCCTTTTGTTATGGACTCGCACGGTATGCATACAACATAATGGTGTTATGTAATTATGGTTTGCCGGAATGTATTGGAAACTTAAGTAATGTCATATTATGAATAGTGCATCCTCAAAACGGGGACTGCATTCTGTAAACCCAGATGTTCCATTGGGACGAGGACGCAATGTGATTTTACTGAAAGAGCTAATGTTCTGATGTACCTGTATAAATCTCGTCTATGTGACTTGCAGGTACACCCGGAGGTCTCTATGTTAAGAATTGGTATTGCGTAATGAACAGGAAGGACATCCCATAACGAAGGAACAACGGGAAGGACTTGTTTAGCAAATAAAACGAGGAAAATACATACGCATAAATGTTAAATACAAATTTATTTTAAGCATGGTAATTTGCATTTAAGTAATTTGTGTATGTTTGTCATTCAGTTCAAGAGCATACTGCAAGACAGTTGAAGACAAGAAAAATCGGAGGAAACGTTATATTCTCTTTCCTAACCAACCTTCAGAAAGTAGATTGCTCTACGAGTGTCAGTACATGTCTACCAATTACCCACCTTGCAAAAACCCATTAAATGAGTTGCCATCGCCAGAAAAAAAAACCATCCACTCCATCGTGAACACATTAACCACAGTCTGACGACCCCAAGCTTTGTGCAGTATTGGTTCAGTACCCACCTGTTCCAGCGTATGCCAGCGCGAGGTTCAACCAATATCTCCTACTCCACTTCATCAGCGCAGTAGAATTCGGGTACCCTTATCTCTGTGCGGAGTTCCTGGTCTTAACACAGTCACAACAAAATCATCAGGTCAATCAATTAACACGTTAGACCAGTGCACTTCTGTATATTCATTTCGCGAGGATAGAGCGCCAAAATACAGCACCCTGGTGTGAACGAAGTTTTGTCTGACCGTATCACCGTATTAAGTGAATTAACGACCCCGCCTAGCGGAACTTGATTGTTGTGTCTTCTGGAGTGGTGTGGCATGGGGCAGTATTAATTAATTGTCATAAAAAACGACACGAGTAATAAAACAGTCCTCACCTATGTTTTAGGTTCGATAAATTTGTGGATTCACCGCGCAAGGACAGCGCCATTTTAGTCAGCGGATTATAAAAACCACCCCACTCGGGGCATAAGAAGACCATGACGTCGTTTTCAAAGTAATTGCAGGATTATATTAGTTACTTTTTTTTTCCTGTGGGATGTCATACCTTCTTGTTATATGCATTTATGAATTGTTAACTTTGTTATTTGATATATTGTTGTTTTGCTTAGATTTGATTCTTTTCTTATTTTACAATAAAATGTGTAACCTTTTGTTAATGCGCTCGTCCATATCTACTAATAAGTTAGTCTTAAGTGACTTTATTAGCTCTTACTCTTTTTCTGCCTATCAGGGGAAAAGGAGAGACAGCGGGTGATTCTTAAGAATATTAGTGAGTGGGCGCTTGGAAAGAGAGATACATTTAATAGATCGTCATTCAGACTATCTTAAGATACTCCCTATCACGCACGTAATCTTTATTTTCATCCTGTCTATTTTTGCAGTCCACTAGAGTTCTTAACTCAACAAAACACATTCTCTTAACTCACGATAACCAGCAAGTTTTTCTATGCAACGAGACATGGGCAACCTATGCTAAGCAAGAAAGAAGACTCAATATCTTCCATCTACGGTGTCTCCGTGACATGCTTGGTATTTTCGTGGAAGGACAAAGTGACAAATGTCGAGGTGCTGTCACGTGCTGACCTTCAAAGCACTGACCTTCTACACTGCTTAGACAGCGCAGGCTACACTGGCTTAGCCATATCCACCGCACGGAAGGTGGTCGCAACCCAAAGATATTTTCTACGGACAACTGGTGGATGGCAAAAGAACACCCGGGCGTCCGCAGCTGTGGTTCAAAGATGCGTGCAAGCGAGAAATGAAGGTACTGGACATAAGTCCAGCAACCTAGGAAGATGAAGCTACCGCTCGCACTAAATGGCGATGCTCCGTGCAGTGCCACCTTAGATTAGGCGAAAAAAAAAAAGCTCTTACAACACGCAGAAGAGTAAATAACACGCGCAAGAGAAAAGAATACGTCGAAATGAACACCAGGAAAAAGCAGCTGCAAGCTATCACTTCAAAGGGCCCATTCCCATAGTCAGTTATGAATGACGGAGACCTCCTCCTTCTCCTACTACTACTACTACTACTACTACTACTACTACTACTACCACTACTACCACTACAACTACCACTACCACAACTACTACTACCACTACTACTACCACTACTACCACTACCACCACCACTACCACTACTACTACTACTAATATTTCATGCCAGGTTCTTCTGTCCTATGCCATCTGCTGAAGACATTTCCATTTCTTCTTTGTCCATTTCATTTATTTCTCTAGTTCTTTTCTCCGTGTGTTTTTCTTCTTTATAAGCGTTGGAGTGGTCCTTGCTTCCCGAGGCAGCGTTATCGGTTTGTAATCATGTATAGTTAAACTCAAATCTGCAGAGATGCAAATGGGTACAGACTCTGATCACGAGTTAGAGAAGGCAAACTGGTTTCTCTTCCTCCCCCAACCACAAAGCTGAGACTTAGTTATAGTGAACTCTAAATACTTCACTCCCCTACAGCCGTATCTACTGGGGGGACTATTGTTATTTACCTTTTACCGCCGAGAAGAAGCTCCCACCTCATCTTTTATCAGTAGGCCTATATTTTCCAGTGTGGAAAACGCGTTAGGTGTGAAACTCAAACACTAGACTGTGGCACAAGGTTAACTACTTAGCTAGACACGTGAGCTGTTCTTAATGATCATACAAGTGCCCTCCTTAAACTGGGAAAATAGCACACGGCAAGCGGGTTTATGGGTAATTTTAAAAAAAAAACCAAAACGAGGAAAGAAGGTGCGGGGATGTAGAAATGGTGGAGGGAGGGGCGTGGTAAAACATTTTGCTGGTTGTTTTTTTAAGTGTGTATGTAGTGTGTGCGCGCGCTGGCCTTTTTGTTTTTGTTTAAATCGTCTCAGAAACGGATATTACAAAATCAAAGTATCACACGATTTCATTTCTAATTTCTGTATATTCTGTCCACTTTTCCCCCCAACGCTCCGTGGTAACAGCAGGCCCTGTGATAGGTGGAACCAGTTGGGCTAACTGACCCGGGCTTCACCTCACGGGGAGCCCTCACCTCAGTTAAGAACGACCCGGACCTCATCTGAACTCTCGGGGTGGGGGGGTGGGTGGGTTAGGTATGATGCGTCTTAGGTTGGTGTGTTTCTTCGTCTAGTGTCCTGTCATGTTTTCCTCTTCATTTCTTTACCTTCTTTATCTTCTTTACCAGTGTCTATCCGCCTTCATCTAAGGCGTCCCTTGCACCTGCTACCCACAACGCACCCTTATTTAGGGCATTGCCGGGTTGATAAAACATATGAACATGGCGCTGAATTATTTATTTACTTTTTTGTTGAGTCTGTTGAAGTAACTTATGCTTTTGCCCTTTTAGCAGTTAAACACTGATCTTTGGATGTGCACTGAACAAAAACATGCTAAACACCGTTCTTTGGACGTAGGCCTATACTAAATAAACATACGTTAAACCCTGTTCTTGAGACGTGCACTAAATAAACACATGTTAAACACTGTTATTTGAATGCGCTATATACAAACACGTGTTAAACGCTGTTATTTGGATACGCTGTAAACAAACACATGTTAAACGCTGTTCTTTGGATGCGCTCGAAACAAACACATGAGACTGTTATTTTAGCGGGCTCTAAACAAACACATATTAATCACTGTTCTTTGGACATGCGCAAGACAAACACATGTTAAACATTGTTCTTTGGACGTGCGCTAAACAAACATATTAAACACTGTACATCATTACGTCTTCATTAAGCTGTGATCACAACAGATTGGGATACCATATATTCAACATGTTTAAGTTAGGAACTACGGATGTGTATAACTGTGACACTGATAAAAAGGACTGCTCAACATCTGCTTCAAAGATGCCCAACATATGAGGAACAAAGAAAGCGCATATGACCATCACCAGTACCATTCCTGGAAAAACTCTACGGAGATACCAACAGCTTTAAACTTTCTTTGAACATATTCAAGCTGACGTCTGAGGGTGAACAAAGATGAAGAAGAAGAAACACTGTTCTTTGAACACGTAAAAGACAAAGACATATTATACACTGTTCTCTAGACGTGCACTAAACACACATATATTAAACACTGTTCTTTAGACACACACTAAATAAACACATATTAAATACTGCTCTTCCGACTGCACTAAATAAACACATGTTAAACGCTGTTCTTTTCCGTGCACTAAATAAGCCCATGTTAAATGATGTTCTTTAGTCGTACACAAAATAAGCGATTTTAAATAACTGTTCTTTGGACAGGCTGTAAACAAACACATATTAATCACTGTTCTTCGAGCGTGCATTAAACAAACACATATTAAACACTCCTCTCTGGACGGGTTCTAAAAAATCACATTTTAAATACTATTCTTTAGATGTGCACTAAACAAACACACATTAAACACTGTTCTTTAGACGTGCACTAAACAAACATATATTAAACACTGTTCTGTAGACGTGCACTAAACAAACACATTTTAAACACTGTTCTTTAGACGGGCACTAAACAAAACACATATTAAACACTGTTCTTTAGACGGGCACTAAACAAGCACATATTAAACACTTTTCTTTACAGGTGCACTAAACAAACACATATTAAACACTGCTCTTTACACGTACACTAAACAAACACATATTAAAAACTGTTCTTTAGACGTGCACTAAACAAACCGTCACGGATTGCCTCCCCTGCTTTGCAGTAGTGGTCCGCCAACAATGGCCAAACTCAAGAGTATCTAATATGGTATCTAATCCCTGGGCCCATTGTATCTCTACAGTTTCACCAGTGTACTGGTGGGCCTTCAGCAAAGATGGAAAAACTAGAGCCGAGTATTCTAAACCCGAGTCATATAAGCACCGTATGGTTTGGTTACCAACGGTTACTTGCTCAGTAATAGAGGGCTAGCTAGAGTTCTGTACATATGCCTGGGGGTCATGGTTCCCTATCGGCCCCCTGATCAGGCATGCGACATTATAAGGACCTGTTTTCGGCCTCTTGCAATCCGATGTAAAATGTGTATTGGTTTTGCACGATTTACAATATCGTGTGCCAATTCCCTGGGCTGAACTGCTCTGTTTCTGCCTATGGTGATCCTGTGGATGTGGGTTTTGCTGTTGTGCTTCTTTGTGTGTTGTGTTGTCCGTACTTTTGGAGTTACTATCTGGGTGATCCTTTTGTCTGGGGTGATTATCGTGTGGGCGCCTTTTAGACGGGTTCACTTCCGACTGGGCTCTCTGGTACCGATCAGTATATATATATATATACAGTAGAACTCAATTTATCCGAACCCCAATTATCCGAACATCCAATTATCCGAACACTTTTTCCAGAAAAAAAAAATCAATCGCCACCAGTCACGTTAGACTACATTTCTGAATCTTTTCATGCGGCAAGCTTCAAATGTGTGCGAACAATTTGTAGAGGATTGGATGGGCTAATGGTCGGTCGCTTACGTACAGGAAGTCAGTTAGATCATAAAGTCAGTTAATATCTGGTTTACCAATCCAGTGTACGTGTGCGTTCTAGGCAGAACACTGGCTAAACAGACAGTTCAACTTAAAATAATTGTGTCTGCTACTACAGCAGAATAATTTTGGTGTACAAGTATTTCTCTGTGCGATATGGCATCTTCCAGTAGGCCTAAAGCATATAAAAGGAACCGCAATGTTTTCTCATTTGAAACGAAAACAGCAATTATCAAGAGACTAGGAAAAGGTGAAACTGTGTCTTCACTTGCGAGGATTTTCAATGTTGGGAAAGCTACCGTCTCTGACATCAAAAGTAAAAAGGATAAAATTATGAGTTTTGCATCGAAATTGGAGAGTGAAATGGATCGAAGAAACGTAAAACCATGAGAAATGCGAAATATTTGAAATTGGAAGAGGCTTTGTATATATGGTGTCTGCAAAGAAGAAGCAAATCGAAACCTATCTCTGGCTCTCTATTGTGTGAAAAGGCACTTCAGTTCAACAATCAACTTGACGGTCCTCCTGACTTTAAATCTCGTCATGATCATCATGGCATACGAGAACTGGAGATTCAAGGGGAATCTTTATCTAGCGATGCAACTGCCGCTGAAAATTTTAAAGAAACATTCTTGGCTTTTTTGGAAGAAGAAGGTTATTCACTCGATGATGTGTATAATGCCGATGAGACTGGCTTATACTGGAAATCATTGCCTCAAAAATCACTTGCATCTCAGCGCGAAGCAGCTGCCCCTGGGTTTAAAAAGTGCAAAGAGAGAGTGACAATTTTGGTAGCCGCGAATGCCAATGGAAGTCATCGTTTACCGGTGCTAATGATCGGCAAAGCCAAAAAACCACGTTGTTTAAAGAATGTGACATGTCTCCCATTGTGCTACAAAGCACAGAAGAGTGCTTGGATGAATAGTGAAATATTTCTTGATTGGTATACAAATCAGTTCATCCCAAATGTGAAGAGGTTGAGAGAACAAGAAAAGAAAACTGGAAAAGTAATTCTTCTACTGGACAATGCACCATCTCATCCAGAGACGGATACATTGAATGCAGTTGATGCAAATTTTAAAGTAATTTTTCTGCCTCCCAATGTAACAGCACTGATTCAACCAATGAATCCGGGTGTTATAGCAAAGATTAAAAAAAGATGTACAAGAAGGAAGTCATGCGTTGTTTATTGTTGGCTGAAGATGAAGAAAGTGTGGTGGCGTTTTCCAAAAAGCTTTAATCTCAAAGACTGCTGCTATATGTTAGCTGATGCTTGGACCACCCTGTCACAAGATAATCTCAACAAGGCTTGGAATAGATTGCTTGGGAAAAAAGGAGGAAATGAAACTACTGCAGTGGACACAAATGATGATTGTATAAATGAAGTTGTGGAACTGTTTCAATGCCCGGATTTTCGGACTGTGACAAAGATGATGCCCACATGTGGCTAGAAGATGATAATGATTCTGGTTTTCAGTTTTTGAATGACGAAGAAATTTTGTCTTTTGTGCAAAAAGAAAACCAAATACATGTAGTGACCGATGACGAAGACTCCTCAGAAGTACATGATGTACTTGTAGGTTATGAAGAAAACCCAAAACGTCGACCAAGTCCCGAAGAGGCCTTTATAGCACTAGAATCAGCGATGGCTTGGTACGAGCAAGAAGATGACAGCTGTCCTACACAGATTCTGCTGTTGAAGAGAATGCGGGACTTAGCAACCAAAAGGAGACTATCCAGTTTGGTGCAAAAGAGGATTCCTCATTATTTTAAATAGTGGGTTACATCTGTGCAAGTACATGTATACGTAAGTTGCGCCTGGTTTTGAATCGATGGAATGTTATTTTGAAAACATTTCTCTTTCTTAAAAAAAAAAAATTAATACACTGCAGTGTAATGACAGATTTTGGTGATACAGTAATCTAATACAGTGTGGGTATTATTATTACAGTACAAGTAAATATGTTTTATAGTGTATTTTCCTTGTGATGGTTAATTATTTTTAGAAATATGTGTACATGTACTCGATACATTACGTAATCCAATTATCCGAACATTTGATTATCCGAACGATGCTCGGTCCCATGGGGTTCGGATAAATGGAGTTCTACTGTGTGTATATATATATATATATATATATATATATATATATATATATATATATATATATATATATATATATATATATATATATATATATATATATATATATATATATATATATATATATATATATATAATTTCGGCCCCGTGCTCCGCCAGGAACTGTCTCATGTCAGGGGTGAGTGAGTCCTTAAACTGCACCACGACAATCATCTCTTGGAGCCCTTCGTAAGATTCATCGATGGTGCTGAGGGATCCCCACTTCTCCACGTACGTTTCTAGCCTGGTTGCAAATTGTCTAAACGATTCGTCCTTCTGCCTCTTACCATCATGGAATTTACTACGAAAAGTCTCTGCGTTAAGCTGAAGCAGAGCCTTCTTCAACATGTGGTATTTGTTCTATTCTTCCACGGGCATTTTGAGAAACATATCGTAAGCAGATCCCCTCAGACTCAGGGATAGCTTCATGTTGTATCTCTCTCTCTCCAAGCCATAAATAGCTGCTAATGATTCAAATCTAGAGAGATAGACGTCTATTTCCTCTGAAGCCTCAGAGTAAACATTTAATTGGAAGAATAATACACTAGGCGCCACTGCCTGAGAAATGTTTCCCCCATCGCTATCTTGAGAACTGCCAGACCCGCCATTGTTAGAACTAGAATCAACTCTTCTTCCTTCGATTTCCATTTTCTTCATTCTAATGGCGTGGGCTCTGTCGGCCTGTTCCTTTGCGAATGTCCTCTCGGCCTGTTCCTTTTTTCTGCTTTTTCGGCCTGTTCCATGGCCAATGCCCTCTCGTCCTGTTCCTTCTATTCTTGGAATGCCCTTTCCTTTTCTCTTTCTGCAGTTTCGTGCTTCCTTTGTATTTCAGCCTTCTGCTCTTCAAAAGCCCTTTGCTTTTCCTTTTCTTCGGCTTGGGCATTTTCGTGCTCTCTGACCATCCTTCTCTCTCCCTTTCAGCCGCTTTCTCGGTTTCTATCTGTTCCTTATTTTCTTTCTCATAAGTTGCTACAAAGTCGAATAAATCTTTGCCTTTTATATATATATATATATATATATATATATATATATATATATATATATATATATATATATATATATATATATATATATATATATATATATATATATATATGTAACCGTGTGGCCAGAAGGATGTAATTTTAGACTGGGTAATTAATTTATGATCTGGTCCACGGTGTATATTTGTGCTCATGCTGCCATTCTCACACGGGAATGGGCGATTTAAACGAAACACACCTTTGCCATCCGTGAAGTAGACAAACGTGTGAGACGCAGCAGATGTAATGGGAGACAGCCCTCGGTTGTTAGACATCTCGGCGCTGTCTGACACCAGAAGAAAACACCTTTTTGAGCACGAAACCGTAAGAAGTGTGAGTAGGGCAACGGAGATCGTGGGAATGTAGCCACCAGTGGGCGGAACTTGAATTGTGGGCGTCTAGGAAGATAATCTTTACTAAGATGTGATCTCATGTCATCCATACTGAGCATAGGACTCCTGATTTGCTCCCTAGAGGGATGGGTGGAGTTTTGCCTGACATTTTGACGTGGCTATCTGTCGTGTTTTGGTCTGTCTTACAACACGTTTTTTAAAATCTGGCCAATACCGCACGCATTAGGTAGAGAACTCTCTAATACAATAACCAATCAAAACGTACCTTTATTATCATTGTGGTAAGAAACTTACAGTGCAAAACCTAGGGACCAGTTTTGTGTAAACGATGGGACGATAATATTTAAATTCATAAAGAATAAAGAAGTATCACTGGGGAGAATTGTGTAATTCATCAAAGGAAATGTTAATCTAGAGGTAAGTGTACAAACTTTATCAAATAGTATTCTGGTAAGATAGATATAACGAATAAAAGAGCTGTGTTACATCATGATTTGTCCAACTTAGCTAGTTAAAGTATGCATATATTAAAATGCATTTTGCAAACTAACTGATGTATAGATAGATCGATCCTAAATAATCCACAGTCTAATTTAAACTTTAAATGACCAAAATCGCACCATAAATAAGGAAGATAACTGAAAAACTAAAATTTACACATTGAACAGAGAGGAAAATTTTGTTTCAGTTTTGGGAATTTTTACGCCGTTTCTTACCCTGTCATCTCTGAGGTCGGATGTGTAGTTATAAAAGGCCTTGCCCTTGGCTCTCTGACGCCATTAACACATATTTGAAACACAAGCTGTCTTGAAAGAAGCGGTAACCAGTAATAGTATTGTATTTTTGCCGACCGCATCTGTTGCGCAGACCATAGAAGCCATTAACAGCATGTGTGTGTTTTGCCTGAGGGTTTTATCTTACAATCAACCTGAAGATTTCGATTTCCACTTGTATTCACTTTGGACTTGAAGGTGCAAGAGCTCATTGGAATCATTGCCGCCAGTCACCCTGGTTCAACTGCCTGGCAATTCCTTGATGTGTTAGACCATGGCAGGAGAGTGTGGAATTTCCCAAAAAAGAAGATAAGTGGCTTATCTTGCCACTGATCAGCGTGTTCAGTAAATAAAAGCTAGCACTACTAAAAGACTATAACAATATTAAAGAACAGTACAGTGAAGGATGCGTTAAAGACATTATAAATCCATCCTATCCACACAGTCAACAACAGTGACATTGTAGTGAAATATAAAAATTATTCTTCAGTATAGAACATAACAGAGACTTTAGTAATAGATTGTGTTTTGATAATTGAAGTTTCTATATTTATTGATTTTATATAATGTAAATATCTTTTGAATTATCATAACCGAAAATAGAACCGATTTATGATTATTAAATTGTAAATATGTACCTTCAGACTTGTTGAGATTACTAGCATTAAGTTCAAGTTCTGTTGGATGCATATTTAGTTGGATAGATTAAAAGATAATTAAATACCCCTAGATAAACTTGTCAACATAACCACACATACTACCAAAGGTGAATCTACGAAAGGAGCAAATAGATCTTCAGGACATATCTTTCAAACTCCTGAGATTTGTACAGCTGATTCTAACCTTTGATGTCAATACACCCTATTTCTTTTCAGAAAAGGGGGTGTTACTTGTAAGACCAGACTCTTACCTGGCACTATCCTGGTATCATCTGATACATCTTTTTGTCCAGGATATCTTTCATTTTATAACATCACAAACCTTTCGTGACACTATTATGTGGTACAGGAGTGGATATGTAGATTTAAACTAAAAGAGTTGAAGGCTTCAGTCAGAGCTGAGAAGTAGCCAGATCGTCTTCTTGTGCAAAACGCGCCCTCGTATGATAACCAAGTGAGGTTTGGCCTTTTGCATTGTTGCGTCTGTGCTAAGAGAACTAACGACATAGAAAGAGTCCAGCAGTCTGTGCTGGGTTAGTATATGGTGTTACGTAGTGAATACCTAAATAGCTGGGTTATATGGTGTTACGTAGTAAATACCTAAATAGCTTGGTTAAATGGTGTTGAATAGGAATTACCCACAAAGTAAACGTGTGGGCAACATTGTTTTCTGTATGATTCAAATGCTACCTGATTGGGTTTCATTAATAAAAGTGGGACCCCTGTCATCAAGACAGTTTTTCTGTGACTGTGGAACGTGTGTGAAAGTAGGCCAGAGAGAGTGACGACAACATTACACACAAATCCTTATTCTTCTTCACACATCGTCTTCGCACTGTCACACACACACACATAATAATAATAATAATAATAATAATAATAATAGTGCCCGTCGCAAGCGAAGATGCCGACAGCTTCAGACTTGAGCTGTGACACATCTGTGCCGTGATCTCATGTGGCTAATTAGTCCTATTTTGGCCCTACAGGCTGTCGTAAATTTTCCTGAGAGAATTCTAGTGGATAGTGGTCCCGTTAGAGTGTAGAATGATAGTGAAGGCTCTGTGAGAATAAGGATTTAGGAAAGAAGGATCGTTGATTCACAAGTGCTGGGAAGAGTAAGGACAGTCTCTTTTACGACAATATTTGTCTCTCAACACTACTCCTACCACTCTTCTGAACAAACAATTGTTTGCCAGTTTCCAGACACTCAGGAGCACACACCAATTTGGTGATTCAAACACACAACGTACGTGAATACAGACTACGATAACGAATATGGGTAAGTTTGGGTTTGGGCCTGCCAACACAAATGCTAAAAGTTTTATTACTTTTATTTAGCATAAAATCAAGTCACAAACAATTATCAATTTACATGCAGAAATCAAAGGTTACAAAACTACAAATGACAAGGCGGGGAGGGTTTTTGAGGAGAAGTATTCAATACACCCTTCCCGTTTGTATTTAACAAAGAAAAAGGCCCGGTCCCAAAGACAAAGAGGGGGGGGGGGGGGGGGAGATGATCAGAGATAGGCAATTTAACCCAATCGGTAAATTTATTACTCTGAGACGAGGGTTTACAGTAATGAGTGTGGGGTAGAAAAAATCCTGTGGTTCTCAAATGTTTCCCCTGTATTCAACAGATTTACGGGAGGGGAAAAACACAGTTAATAAATCCCACTTGGAGAAATCCCATACAATGAATACAGTACAAAATTAATACTAGGTTGAACTAATTAAAATGGTAGAAAGATTAAATCTCCTTTCGTTCAAAAAAACACGCTTGTGAAGGCCCGCACACAGTCACGCTCACACACTTACCGAATCGTGGATTCTGGCACTTCCTAGAAATTTTACAACATCAGATAAACACTAGACCAATGGAAAATGTCTTGTTACTTCTGTGTCAAGCCCCAGATTTATCGAGGTTGGGTGGTAGCAAATGGTCTAGACCAGTGGTGGCCAAGCTAAGGTTGGCCGAGGGCCAGATTATGGTAAAGGGTAACACCCGAGGGCCAGACCTATAAAATCCTTAAAAAATAACGTTCTGATATATATATATATATATATATATATATATATATATATATATATATATATATATATATATATATATATATATATATATATATATATATATATATATATATATATAATGAACCACGTACAAAAGGCAACGGCAAACTACTGTACTGCACATCTGCCAAGACCTGTATACCAGTCTTCGAACTGAAATTACTGTTTTAAAAAATATAATGAATCTGATGTTTTAATTTGTTTTGTAATTTGTAATTTGACATGTAATTATTTATTTCAAACATACATTTGTGTGTTATTTCATTGTGAAGAGTGTGGCTTCAATCAACAATAAGAGGCCGACCAAAACAGGTTGGCGGGCCGGTCAAAACAGGTTGGCGGGCCGGATCTGGCCCGCGGGCCGTAGTTTGGCCACCGCTGGTCTAGACGATGAAGCGTAAGTGTTACTGTTGATTCTAGATAAAGTTCCTAATGAATAGCACAGGCACTTGGCTAGGTGTGGGGAATGATGTAGTATCTTAGATTCGCACCGCTAGTGGTGAAACTCTTATGGCGTAATGTCACAGACTAAAAAACCTGAGGTAAGTTCTTCGAGGGGGGGGGGGGTGAGGGGGGTAAAATCCGTTGAAAAATACTAGGCAGACAGTGTTCAGATAAATCTGTGTTCTCTTCCACTAATAAAGCAGTAAATAAAAGTGGCTACTGGCAAATGTTCTTCTCCAGTTTACTTTAAGGACTATATGAATTAGTATTTTAAAAGTGTTTCTTGGGTGGCTTTATTCTCAGTTAAATTCAGAGGAGCGAGACCCGCAACAGGTCGCCACAAGTTTAGCTTTAAAAAAGTTCATACGTCACTGGAGTTATCGAATTGAGTCGGCAGGACTCTGTATATAATTTAATTGCTGGGATGCAAGGTTGAATGATCATTCTGGATGAAAGATAGAAAAAACATGAAATGCAATACAAATCATATTATAATCCGACGCGCGATAAATTTACAGTTATAATTCCCGTAACGCCTGAAAAATTAATTTACGCGTCTATTATATTTGGAAATTAACTTATAGATGTAACATTTAGTTTGCACTAGAACTTTGAAAATGGGTTTATTTAATAAGTTTAAATTTACACCACAATCCAGTGAAATAAAATGAAATAACTAGACCACGGATCACTCGAAGCTAATGTATATATTACCGTCTGCACAGAAAAGAATTCACTATAATATATATCCGAAAGATCCAGATGGAATCTAGCAGGATTCTGCTATAGGTGGTGCTTCTTAAAATCTGGCAAAACGAATGATAAAATGCAGTTTTTCAGAGTCTTTATTTATACTAACTGGAATGTAACTTAAAGGGGTCGTGTGAGAATTTCAAACTTTTCTTCATCTTGAGGAAAAAAAATGAGATTCTACGCCGCCCGACATGGCCTGTTACTCCATTCCCTGGTCGCTCGGGTTTCTCCCGTTTCTCAGTCTTTCGGACAAGTCTGCCGGTTGACACAGAGGTGCAAAGTCTGCTAGAAGCTTGCTTCGCCCACTCTGGTTCGCACTGCCGTGTCATCTCAGCAACAGGAGATTTCACCTTCTGTTCAAAGAAATCCTCAGTGTCTTTGAGGTTAAGCCGCTTCCCCGCTAGGCTCTGGCGACACCCATAAGGCAGGTACTAAGAAGGTTGTAGCTAAATGCTTGCATATAATCGCTCTTAGAAATAGCCGTGGGCGTGGTTTAGCCTGCCCTACGACGAAGCGAGATTCCAGGATGCACGCATGAAATCGTCTACATATTTAATGAGCAAACGTGGTGAAGATTCTACTAACACATAAGGAAGGGAAACCCGAGGCCTGTAAACAGTAAATTAATATTAGACAAACATAAAGGTATGTTTTCAGGCACTCGTAAGAAATAAAGAAATAACTTCTTTATTTCTTACGAGTGCCTGAAAACATACCTTTATGTTTGTCTAATATTAATTTACTGAAGATTCTACTCTGCGCTCGTGCATACTTAATGAGCCCACGTTGAAGGTTACATACTAATGAGCCCAGGTGGAGAAGAGTTCCAGGTTGGCGATAAAATGACCACAATATTCAGGGGTTCTGATGTTATACGAAGGGGAATACCCTGTCATCCAATAATTCAGGTCAGCTGAGTTGTCCGTCACACAGGCCCTGCCACATACGGGGTACACATGGTTGAAGTCGATAATAGTGTTGCTGTGCATTCTGACTTTTCTTGCAGCACGCTTGCCTTCTGCCTTATCAGCTAAATTCTGTTCTGCAATACAAGCGCCTTGAGTAATGTTTGTCCGCCAGGCAGAGCGATCCTGTGCGATAGTCTCCCAGGAGGAGACATCAATTTTGAAGCTGCGCAACGATGCTTTCAGTGTGTCTTTGAAGCGTTTCTTTTGTCCCCTACTGTTCGCTTACCCATGGAGAGTTCGCTGTACATCAACTGCTTTGGGAGGCGTTTTTCGGGCATGCGAACAACATGCCCGGCCCATCTAATTTGGACCCTCTGCAGCAATGTGTAGATGCTTGAGATATGTGCTATATTGAGGACCTCAGAATTAGATACTCTATCATGCCACTTGATCCTGAGAATCCTGCGAAGACAGCTCATGTGGAAATGATTAAGCTTCTTGGCATGTCTGCTATACACTGTCCATGTTTCACAGGCATACAGGAGGGTAGTGAGCACTATTGCATGATATACTTTTATCTTGGTGGCGGCACTAATTCCTTGTTGATCCCAATCATTTACTCATAGTCTTCCCAAAGCCGCACTTGCCTTGGCAATTCAGTTGTTGACCTCGGAGTCGATATTCGCATCTTTGGTAAGGGTACTGCCAAGAAAAGCGAAGCTGTCCACCACTTGGAGACGTTGGTTCTTTACTGTGATATTTGGTTCGCAGTAAGGTTTCTCAGGAGCAGGTTGCAACATTACTTCAGGTTTCTTCGTATTGATTGTAAGACCAAAGTCATCACACGCTACAGAAATCGTCCTCATATTGTTCTGCATCTTCAATTCTGTGCAGGTGTTGAGGGCACAGTCGTCCGCAAAGACGAGGTCAGAGATCATTGTTTCATTCACCTTCGTAAAGGACTGTAATCACCTCAAATTGAGTAGCTTCACATCTGTCCTGTATCTGATGTGTACGCCGTCACTACTGCCATGCGTAACATTAGAGCATGGCAGCAAATACCTTGTATCATACTGAATAGTGTCGGGGCGAGCACACATCCCTGTTTGACACCGTTTGTGACCGGAAAGGGTTCAGAAGGTTCTCCATCATTCAATACACGAGCCATCATACCTTCATGAAACTGGTGGACAATTGAGATGAACTTATCGGGACAACCGAATTTCGCCATAATTTTCCATAGTCCGTCCCTATTGACAGTGTCAAAGGCCTTGGTCATGTCAATAAATGTTGTATATAGGTCATTGTGCTGTTCCTGGCATTTCTCCTGAAGTTGGCGTGCGGCAAATATCATATCGACTGTCCCGCGGTCTGCTCGGAAACCACACTGACTCTCTGGGCGTAAGTCCTTGACTATGCGGACGAAGCCACTAGCTGGCTCAACGGATATGAAGACAACTACCAGCAGCGCGGAGTGGAACGCAAAGAGCACAGCGAGACACTTAGAACGCCCTGGTCATCCGCTGCATCCTGTGTTGTCTCCAGTCGTCTCGATAATATCTTGCCACTGGACCAGATAATTCAGGACGAGAGAGTGAGGATGACGATTAGCGCAACTCTTCCTCACTTAAATCCAATTACAGCGCAAGTCATATATATACTGAAGCACATTAAAAACGCACCACCTGTATAATCCAGGAACAGAGTGTGAAATGTAAATATAAGTGTGTACAAGTTTACATATTTGGAATCTTTATTCATTTTCCTATGAATCCATGCTGGTCATTAATTTGTACATTTGATTGTTATGAAATTCATTGCATTCTGTGCAGGCAAGGGAGAAAACCAAAAATACAAAAAAATGCACGTGCGTTATCCTGCTGGAGAAGCTGTAAGTCTGGATAAATTGTGAACGCAGGAGCAACCAGTGCATCCAGAACCTCATCTCGATATGTCACAGCATTAACATTTCCACGGAAGACGTGAAGAGGCAAGCGATGGTGAAAACTGAATCCTCCCCAAATGTGAATACTGCCACCTCGAAATCGGTTGACACAGCAATCTGCAAAGCGCTCTTCACATCGTCGCTAAATCCGCATACGTCCATCTGCAAAGGATATGTTGAATCTGTTCTCGTCTGTGAATAAGACAGCATTCCACTGCAGTCTAGTCCATCTGATATGTTGCTCTGCCCATTGTAGGCGCTGCTAACGATGTATGTGAGTCAAGTTTGGCCCAACATAAGGTCGTCTTGCAGTAAGGCCTGTATCTCTGAGTCGTCGTATGACTGTCATTCGAGAGACTTGCCCATGTCTACCCACTATTGCTCTTGCTGTTTGACTTGCCGGGAGAGTCAATTCCTTAGGTGACTCAGCACAATATGACGATCTTGCGCAGGGGTAGTAACTCGTGGTTGGCCACTCCGAAGTCTATCCCGGGCACTGCCAGTGGTTCCGTAACATTCATTGAGACGTACAATAGTGCTGTGGTGGCAATTCATCCTTCTGGCAATGGCCCGCGAGCTCATTCCGGTCTCCAACATACCAATGGCTCGTTGGCGGTCGTTATCAGATAGTCGTGGCATTTCAAGCACATGTACTGGGTGTTTTGTCTCAACGACCTTTTTATACCGAGTATACTGCCACAACGCGTACACATTTTCAGGGTCATAGCTGTTGAGAATCGTGTTGCACGTGTAACTTTCATCGTTTTCATGTAGTCTGTACACACACCCATGTGTTGAATCTTGCACTTTCCATTCCAGCAGCCATTCGCTCTCTACCTCATGGCAAACACGGGGAAAATCCATTCCCACACTTTTTTTTGCCAGCTTCTCGGCATCAGTATATATAATATAATATATATATATATATACTTACGATCTGTCCAATGCTTTAATTGGGAAGCTTTTTCCACCCTAACTTTCGCACAAATTCTATGACTTCTATTGCTATCAATGCCTACATTCTGATGCCCTTATGAATGTCTACTTCACTTTACTCTCTGAAGTATTGTATACTAGGTTGTCCAACTAACACATTTTTCACGTTGATATTTTCAAATCAAGGAAACAGTGGTTGACGTGCATACTGAATAACTGTCTACAATCTTACACACACTGTATGTAGGCTTTCAGATATCAGGTTTCATGTTATTCTTTGCCAGAGACACTTGTGTTTCTTTAATTGTGGTGCTGAGGGGATAATTGGTTCTATATATAGATCTTAATTTCGCGTTAGCAGCCAATTTTACAGTCGTTATAGAAACAAAGTTAGGAGATCAAATAGCCCAGTGGTTCTCAACCTTGGATTTAACTCGGGTGTTGGACCCAAAATGGCGGATTTTTATGAGCTTATTTATAGTAAAATACTTATCAGTAAATTACGAAATCAAATAGATTGTAAATGATGTATGCTTATAACTGTTCTTAAACGTGTCTGCTATAAATATATTAATAGGAGATCCTTATAACTGTTCTTAAACGTGTTGTTATAAATATATTTATAGGAGATCCTTATAACTGTTATTAAACGTGTCTGTTATAAATGTATTTATAGGAGATCCTTATAACTGTTCTTAAACGTGTCTGTTATAAATGTATTTATAGGAGATCCTTATAACTATTCTTAAACGTTGTTGTTATAAATGTATTTATAGGAGATCTTTATAACTGTTCTTAAACGTGCTTGGTATAAATGTATTTATAGGAGATCCTTATAACTGTTCTTAAACGTGGTTTTTATAAATGTATTTATAGGTGAATGCTATAACTTTTCTTAAACTTGTCTGTAATAAATATATTTATAGGAGACACTTATAACTGTTCTTAAACGTGTGTTATAAATGTATTTGTAAGAATCCTTATAAATGTTCTTAAACGTGTCTGTTACAAATGTATTTATAGTATATCCTTATAACTGTTCTTAAACGTGTCTGTTATAAATATATTTATAGGAAATCCTTATAACTGTTCTTAAACGTGTCTGTTATAAATATATTTATAGGAGATCCTTGTAACTGTTCTTAAATGTGTCTGTTATAAATGTATTTATAGGAGATCCTTATAACTGCTCTTAAACGTGTCTGTTATAAAGGTATTTATATGAGATCCTTATAACTGTTCTTAACGTGTCTGTACGAAGACTCAAAAAAGTGCGCACGCGCGCAGCGGGTATTTCAAGTGAAACTTTCGCAGTTGAGTTGCAACCGGTAATTGTTACATGTCTCTCAACAAACTGGTCAAGTAGGTGAGGAAAAAAAAAGAAATAGGTACATTCTTTTTGAGTCTTTGTAAGTATGCTTAAAAACTTGCAGAGATTATCTTACTTTTGTAATAGAAAGCATCCTCGTACCACAGCATGGGGCCGAGAATAAATTTTTTGAAAAGGGTACAATCTTTTATGGACACCCTGTATAAGACAGATAGAAAGAGAACACAGTTTTATGTGTCTACGTAAATCGTGGAGGTCAAGAGAACAAACATTTTTTTTAAAAGGGGGGGGGGGGGAGGAAAAAAAAGCCTTTCTACATATGAGAAAGAGAGGGAGAGAGATATGACATAGAAAACAACAGAAAAGGCAGACATTGGCAGAGAGATAGAGAGGCACAGAGGTTACGTACTGAAAGCTTCCCCAGGCGTTTATAATCTGTAAGGTCCACACGGCTGTGGAAAATCGATTGACCTAAAACTGTTCTCGAGGACAACACGAGAGCAATAACAGTAGTTCTCAGCAACCTTTCATCTGTACCGCTACTCACACCCACGCATAACCAAGGTTTATTATGCGATATGCTGACTTTTCCACACACGCGACGGGTCGGGGTTCTAGACTTACTACACATGATGCGGGTTGAGGTGATGAGTCTTCTACACACGCAACGGGTCGGGGTTGTAGACTTACAACGCATGAAAAGGGTCGAGGTCTGAGTCTTCACGCGTAAAGGGTCGGGGTGCTTAGACTCACTACAAACGTAAAGCGTCAAAGTGCTGAGACTTATATACACAACCGTCGGGGTGCTGAGACACCACACACAACGGGTCGAGGTGATGAGACGTAATACACACAATAGGTCGGGGTGCTGAGACGTAATACACAAAATAGGTCGGGGTGCTGAGACGTAATACACACCATAGGTCGGGGTACTGAGACAACACACAACGGGTCAGGGTGCTGAGACTTAACAACACACAACAGCTCGGAGTACTCAGACTTATTACACACACAACGACTCGGGGGTGTTGAGATTTACTACACATACTACAGGTCGGTGTGCTGAAACTTAAACGGGTCGGGGTGCTGAGTCTTACTACACACGCAACGAGCCGATTCGTACATTTTTCTCCTCACCGTAGGTTCTACAGGAGGGTGGCAAAACGGTGAGTTGATTAAAACAAACAACAACAACAAAACTGCCCTGAAGAATTATGTTCACAAGACATCTTGACAAGGCATCTCCCCTTTTTTCAAACTGCTTTTAGTGCACACATAGATACTAGAAGCGATCAGTTGGACTGCTGGTTGAAATGAAGAACAGTGCGGGGTGTGTTTGACACGACCTTAAAAAAAAGGGGGGGGGGGGGGAAACATTCTGATTCGCAGTAATAATGGGTAAGAGTTGGGGTAAGATTAAGAAATCCTAACCCTAACGACGTAGGCGATTTATTTGGTTGGCACCAAAGAACACGCCCCACTATTGTTCATTTAAATCCTCGCTGCTTTTAAAATAAATTTGTAAAAATAATAATTGACATAAAACTCGTTCTTTTGTAAATACCAAGCTTAAAAACACTGCTGTCGTTTGGCATGCCGGCTGTTGAAAAACTGAATTATGATTCTTATGTTACATAATGTACGAATTTGGTGGATGATTTATTTAAGAACAAGCGAAAGGAAAGACAAACAGGCAGGTTAGTAGGTAGGGAGGCGGGCAAGCAGGCAGAAAAGGAGGGAGCAGGTAGGGAGGGAAGCAGAGAGACAGACAGACAGACAGACAGACAGACAGACAGACAGACAGACAGACAGACAGACAGACAGACAGACAGACAGACAGACAGACAGACAGACAGACAGACAGACAGATAGATAGATAGATAGATAGATAGATAGATAGATAGATAGATAGATAGATAGATAGATAGATAGATAGATAGATAGATAGATAGATAGATAGATAGATGTTGCCAACGGTACAAATGAGAGACGAACAAGAAATAAGGACGACGGTAATGAGATCTGCGAACAAATTCGAGATGTTGAAGGCAAGAGATAACGTGGGCGTGTTTCGAATTCCAAAATTACTCACCTAAAAGCAGAAGTTTTATATCCTTAGCTGCTTGCATGCCATCTTCCTTTAGATTTTTTTCGATGGCCTTGCTACGTTCCATAGCAGCTCTTTCATCTGCACTCTGTGTACACCCCATGACCAAGACGGTAAATGCTTCAACTTACGGTCTGGCAAGGCGCACCTGCAGTACTCACGTTCTACACCTTCGCAAATTACAGATATCACATTAGAAGATCAAACAATAAAATCGAACAACTAACACAGATGAATAGGAATCCTGAATATCCGAATCGACCATAAAATATCCACAACGGAAACTGAAAGTCATACAACACTAGGCTTCAAGTGAACCTGTCACCGCCCGTGTACTTCTCTGACCTGCAAAATATGTTGGCGTTGTTTTGTGCATTAAAAGAAAAAAGCTTTCGGGGATGCGCGTGAACCCGCGAGATGTCGCTGCATTCTAGAGGACTGCATGAAACACAGTAAAACAGCAGTAGGCAACCCAGGAGTTGTCGGGATATACTTTTGGAACTCTGAGCGCTCTAAATATCTACTATGATGAAATCATGTCCATGTTCATGTTTTAGATTATCCGGAATGTGGAATAAGTCCAGCCTATATTATCTCTCCCTTTTATCTCTGCCGCACGATATGTTTCCTGCAATCCCGTTAGCAGAAGCGTGGGAAATTAAAACTTACTATTTCACTGAATGTTAACTTCGATGTAAAGAAATGATCGCTTTCTATCTTATATGGTTTACAAATAAAGTGAAGTTTAGCAATCTAACTTTTGGGTTTTCACTGAGAATGTTGTGAAAGTGATTAAAACATGAGGAGCACCGCTCTTTTAAGTGGGAAAGGACTGGTTCGAAATTTACCTGGTAAATACTTGTTTCCCCCTGAGATCTACGCAGTGGTGTAATTACAATGTAAGGGGCTCCAGGGCACATGTTAGGTAGGGCAAAATGGATTTAACACCTTTAATCAATATAAGGCAAATATGTATAAAAATGCAACCGCTTACTTCATCATCATCATCATCATCATCATCATCATCATCATCATCATCATCATCACCACTATCATGATCATCGCCATTATCATCATCATCGTTATCATCCTCATCATCAGCAGCATCCTTCTTCAGCTCCCTGACGAGCGTAGACCTTTGGTAAATGTGTACCAGGTCCTCGTGCCTGACGTCATCTGTTCAAGGTCGTTCCATGTCTTCTTGGTCCCTTTCATTTATGTCTCCACAAACCGGGCTGTGGCGAGAGGTTTTATTTGGCTCTTGGATCAGTATAGTACTGACAATTACAGAAATAGAATTCCTGCAGAAAATGGTGAAGTCCCAGTGTCTGAGAGGACTACTGGTATCACAAATTAGTTACGGCTGTGAATGTTCTGATCTCGAAACAATAGTAGAGAGGAGACCGACATAAAGCGCCACCTCCGCTGTGTAACTAACTGTGATATTAATAAACAAGGAAACAGATTTTACTTAACTAAGATAAAATTGACAAGTCGTTCAAATACAATTTCCTAAGTATTTATTTAGTATATACACTATCTACTCTTGTGCTGAAGGGTGAATGTTGAAAAAAAATGAAATGTAATGAATTTGTAAGTTTACATATGATTTACAAATATATATATTTATATATATATATGTAA
Source organism: Oreohelix idahoensis (assembly GCA_024509875.1). Taxonomy (NCBI): domain Eukaryota; kingdom Metazoa; phylum Mollusca; class Gastropoda; order Stylommatophora; family Oreohelicidae; genus Oreohelix; species Oreohelix idahoensis. Next base: position 51,009 of record JAMPIV010023210.1, on the reverse strand, counting down.
ATAAATATTACAACAAGTTTTCCAATTATAGGAACAAAATTTATATCAGCTGTGCTGTTAATTAGGATATAACACTTATCAGCTATGTTGTTATTTTTGTCTCTTGCTATGCTAATTTCACTTTCTCATCACTGACAGTTTCTATGCTCACAATGCCGACAGAAATGGTACTAATGTGTACTCATCTCTCTTAAGTCTGTTCTGCTTTGTTTGGTTCACACACTCCTGCTGAGGCTCGTTACTTTAGCCCACCCAAGACTGAGGGGGACCAAAGATGTAGAGTCTGGTCAACCTCTATGCTCCTGCGGAGTTCCAGGCAGCGGGATTGACTCGAACATACGACCTCAGGTTTTTAGGACACAAATAAACCTGTAACAAAGCAAAAATAGGGGCTAATTTCTGTCCTCAAGCCCACCTATTTCTAGTGTGAGTGAAATGAGCGTGTCTCAGATGTATGCATGTAGGATGAATGACAACATGGCTCAGTATGATTTAGCAATAGCGAGACAAGACAGGTGTCTACTTGCAAAACATTCTTTCTGATAAACTAATGCATGGATACATTCAATAATATAGATTCAATACATGAATACATTTACTACATTAATACATTCCATAATATAAATCAATACATGAATAAATCCAATAATATGTACACCTAGGTGTGATACAACAATGTCCTTCCCCCTATACTATATCACGCCCTCTCTGACAATAGCTGGTAACATATATCCTAACAATATTGTTATGTTCTTATGATAGGAGTATATGAGACGAGGACTGTTTGGTGATATATCAGGTTGGAGTTATAGGAGACAATAGATTGGAGTTAGATGCGACAATAGAATGAGTCCTGACAAGGACTGTTTTGGTTATATTGCAGTTGGTCTTATCTGAGACAATAGATTGAGTTATATGAGACAATAGATTGAGTTAGATGCGACAATAGATTGAGTCCTGACAAGGACTGTTTTGGTTATATTGCAGTTTGGAGTTATCAGAGACAATAGACTGAAGTTATAGACTGACAATAGATTGAGTCCTAACAAGGACTGTTATGGTTATATTTGCAGTTTGGAATTATCAGAGACAATAGACTGAATATAGGAGACAATAGATTGAAGTATGAGTCCTATTAGTCTTCGTCTATTCACTTAATTCCCCCAAGATACAATCAGTAACCTGATAGGTAGTATAATGACACACAACAAATACCAACGGTTATCGTAAATATATTTACCCTCCTAAGATTTTAAACTGGCCAGGTTTTGACGCGACTTAGTGAAGTAGGTTGCAGGTCGATGCCCTCAGGTAAGTTATAAATCAAAGTGACAGCTTCTTCCCCTTCAGTCAGTCGGTATCTCTGGCGTCAAGTTCGGGATTGCGTGGTTAGCATAAAATCCGCCCGATTATATAGTCAGGTAAATACTTGAGGAAAGCTTTCGGTTGGTTCCTGGCGGAGCAAAATGATTGGTTTCCTCCGGTTTTGTACCTGGTCTCATACAGCCTAATTTTATTCAGTTTTTAGCCGCCATCTTGCGTGAACTGCGTGAACAGTATAATTTATTCTGTCTCAGAGACTGGTGAACGGTGCAAGTTGATTGGTTGAAGCAAATCTGTATCTCGACATAGTGATTAACAAAGTAGTGGGTTACACTTCGTTTCACGACATAGCCCCCTCCTTTCCTAGCTGTGACTTGTCATAGCTGACGTGTAAACCCCTGCTGTGGTTAATCCTTTTGCGTCTGTCCTTCCAGAGTACTAGGGTGTCGACTTAAAAAATCAGCTCCTACATTGTCTCTTCCCGGAATGTAATTCACGGTAAAGGAATAAGGCGCCAGAAGCAGACTCCACCTTAACAATCTCGAATTTAGCTTTTTAGATGCAGCCAAGAATGTTAAAGGTTGGTGATCGCTTTGGACAATGAAGTGTGTCCCATACAGATAAGGTGAAAATTTGTTGATGGACCAAATTAGAGCTAAACATTCTTTCTCTATGGTCGAGTAGTTCAACTCAGCTGCATTCAGCTTCCTACTGGCGTAGGCGACTGGTAAAAGTTCCTCCGGCTGGGCTTTTGATTTCTGCAAGAGAGTTGCACCAATACCTATACTGCTAGCGTCCGTCCTTAATACAAATTCCTGTGTGATATCGGGTAGTGTAAGGATGGGTTTGCTGGTGAGTTTTTCTTTTAGCTCTGTGTAAGCTTTTTCACAATCAGCATTCCATTGGATTTTGTCAGGCTGTCCTTTCTTAGTTAAGTTAGTTAATGGTGCACACAGAGAGTTAAAGTGGGGTATGTACTTCTGATAGAACCCACATAATGACACGAATGATCTCACATCTTTCTTCGTTTGAGGTCTGGGTGCCTTCTTTAGCTTCTCTATATTCTTTGGGTCAGGAGACATATGACCTGTAGAAATAGTGTGACCTAGGAATTCCAACTCCTTACAACCGATATAGCACTTGGTTGGACGTGCAGTCAATCCAGTTTCTCTCAGTCTGTCAAACAACATGGAGAGCGCTACTATATGCTCTTCAAATGTGTTTGTAGCAACAAGAATGTCATCCATAAAGTTAGTGATATGGGGATTTTGTAGAGGTTCCAATAATTTCCTCATCATTCTTGAAAAGATACTGGGAGCATTTTTCAGCCCAAAAGGTAGTACATTAAACTCGTAGTGTCCGTCTGATGTACTAAATGCCAGCATTTTCCTAACTTCTGGTTTCACTGGTATTTGGTAGTATCCCTTGCTTAGATCTACCTTCGATAAATACCTAGCCTTACTCAGTGTAGAGAACAATGGTTGGTGTCAGGTAATGGGTCCACCTGAGATTCTGTGATCGCATTAAGCTTCCGGTAGTCAATACATAACCTGTGTTCACCACTCGGTTTTCTCAATAGCACCACACTTGAGCTATAGGGAGAGTCTGACTTCGAGATAATTTTCTCCTTCAACAGATAATCAACTTCCTCCCTTAGTGCTTGGGCTTTCGCATAGGGTATAGGGTATGTTCTCATGCATACTGGGGTAGGGTCGGTAACCTTCATGTCGTACTCTAACAGATTCGTACGACCTGGCTTATCTGTGAGCACATCAGCATGGGTTTCCAACACTTTCTGAACCCTCTTCTTCTGCTCTGGAGTTAAATGTTCACTAATATTTACTTGAACATAATCCTCTGTAGTTGTGAGTGGATACTCCATAGAGTGAAGTGGTTCACCGTGCATTTCTGTTGCAATGGCTAGGGTCATAATATGTGCAACTTCTGATGATTCCTTGTCATAGTATTTTTTAAGAAGATTGACATGATATACCTTCTCCTTCCCTTTCTTGTCAATCTTATAATTGGTCCTGGAAAGTTTCTCCAGTATGACATAGGGTCCCTGCCATCCAATCTGCAATTTATTATTGCTGCTTGGCAACAGTAATAACACCTTTTCCCCCCACCTCCAGTTCCCTATCCTTTGCTTTTTTTGTTGTAGTAGGCAGCATGCTTCCTCCTGGCCTGTCTTAAGTTATCATTGGCCAGTTTCCAACCTGCTTTCAATCGAGATGTCAACTCGTTGACGTACTGGTATGAGGAAGTCACTGTTTCCTCTGCCTTTTCATCAGTCCATGTCCGCAGCAATGCTTCCAGTGGACCTTTTATTGGTCTTCCAAACAACAATGTAGCTGGAGCCAATCCAGTTGAATTGTGGGGTACTTCCCTATATGCAAATAGTGCAGCGGGTAAGTATGTATCCCAAGTATCAGGTTTTTCACTCGCCAGCTTTCTAAGGATTGAAATTAGCGTACCATTGAACCGCTCTACTTGACCGTTCCCTTGGGCATGGTAGGGACTACAATGATAGTGCCTGGCTTGAAATATCCTGAATACTTCTTGTGTTAGCTTTCCCTTAAACTGAGACCCATTGTCAGTCAATATCTGATGCGGGAAACCTAATCGGGTAAATATTGTCAACAGGGCCTCTGCCACGTGCTTTGAATCTATAGCTGACATGGCCACTGCTTCTCCCCACATAGAGCAAGTATCAACCAAGGTTAAGATGTAAGCATTTCTCTTCTTGGTCCTAGTGAGGGGTCCAACAATATCTACTGCAACACGTTCAAAAGGGGTTCCCATAATAGGCATTTCTCCCAGTGTTGCTGGTGCAGTCCTATGCTTAGGAGCTACTCTTTGGCATTCTGGACAGGATCTTACATATCTTTTTATGTCCTCTGTAATTCCTGGCCAGAAGTAGTGACAGACTATCCTTTGTCCAGTGGCCCCTATTCCGATATGTCCACTGAAGGGTATAGCATGTCCTAGCGTCATAACCTTCTCCCTGTAAGATTTTGGCACTACAAGCTGTCCATGCCCTTTAGGTCCTGTTCCAGCTTTTCTGTATAGTAGGCCATTCTTCATATACAAGTCTCCTTTCTCTGGAGGGTTATGTGCTTTAGGCAATTTGCCAAAACAAGGCTTCAACGTGCTGTCTGCTGCTTGAGCCTTTTTCATCTCTTCTGGATGAGTATTTATATGATTCTCCTCCATTTTCCTGGAGCTTTCCCTGGTCTGGACAGGTTTTATAGGTTCTCCAAGGAAAACATACCTACACCCCAAAATCAAAGGGTAAATAGGGTCGTCCATCACTGCTGCTTTGATTTCTCCTTCCACATAGCGAGATCTTATGTTGATTCGGGCTATGGGTAATGTCATGGTTCTTGCTCCCTTGATCGGTCCTCTGATTTCCACTGTTTCTGTGGTTATCTGGTCAGGACTCACTAGAGAAGAGCACACAACTGAATCAAAGTCTAATCCTGTGTCATATAAACACAGTACTTGAGTGCCATTCACGGTCACTTCCTCACAGACAGGGGGATGATGGAAGTCTTTCTGACTTACTGCCATTTCCTTCCTTCCCTGATTCCCTGTTGTAAGACATGCAGCATGATGAGGAGGATTCTTTCTTCTGCAGTCCGCAGTATTGTGGTTACTCATTAGACAAGTTTTACACCACTTTCCTTCCTTCCGGTAAGGTGTCTTATCCGATCTTAGAGGGTTTTTGTCCTTTTGGTCAAACCTTTGTTTGTTCCTAGTGGTATGGTCTTTTTGTTCATATTTGGTATAGTTTTGTGATGATTTGAAGTTTTCACCCTGCTTCTTCTTATTTCCTAATAATTCTGCCTGAGCTGCTTGATATCTCTCAGCAACAGTTACAATATCTTCCAATCTCTCTGCTCCTTGTTCCATGATAAACTTCCTCATTTCTTGAGGCATGGACTCTTTCATTTGCTCCATCATTATCATTTCTTTCAGATCCTGACACTTTCCTAAACTACTCCATTTTTCCAAATAGGTTTCCAGTCTAGCAGAGAATTGGTGATAGTTTTCTCCTGGAAGAAGTTTAGCTGTTCGGAATTTCTTTCTATATGATTCTGAGTTCTTTTCATATCTCACAAGCAGTGCCTGCTTCAGGATTTCATAATCTTCCTGGTCATCTCTTGAGAGCTTCAAATACACATCGTAGGCTACACCTCTCAATCCCTGAGATAGTTTAAGACTCCATTTTTCTTTCACTAAGCCATAGGTAGTGGCTAGTCTTTCGTATCTATCCAGTTACGACTCAATGGCGTCTTCTTTCTCAACAAATGGGTCCAGATGAAAATTCATGGCCCCACTTGAGGTGCTCTGGCTGGAGCTACTCTCAGAGTGAGGTGAGCTACCACCATTATTGCCAGTATTTGCCTGAATTTCAAGCTCTTTTAATCTTAACTGATGGTCTCTCTCTGCTTGTAATTTCCTTTCCTCAGCTTCAATTTTCTTTGCCTCATTTTCAGCCTCCCATTTCTTGGCTTCAATTTCCAGTCTTTTGTCTTCTCTCTGAGCTTCCAGTCTTTTGGCTTCTCTTTCAGCTTCCAGTCTTTTGGCTTCTGCCTCTAATTGCAACTTTCTTTCTTCCCTATCCATGTGTTTGTCCACTTCTGTTGTGACATACTGAGTGAGAGCATCACCTGTCAAATTTAATTCCTTACCCATCTGCATGATCGCAGTCCTGAACTTCACTAGATCAGCCATGGCGTTACTTAGAGAGGGTATGTATAGTTACTATAACCAAATATTTTAATTAAACTTAATTAATTTAAATGAACAAATAAATTTCCGTGCAACTTTGTGAGCATCAACTATTTACTGAGTACTAAATGGTACTCCTCCTACGAAAATAATTTTGTAAAAATCCTATAATGATTTTCTCAAAATAAAATTTATTTTCTTATGTTACCTATGGGTGGCACAAGATAGAGTGTAGATAGATGAATAGACTAAGTATGGCTCAAGATATACAGAAATATCCCAGGAACGAGCCCCCAGTGTGGCGAGAGGTTTTATTTGGCTCTTGGATCAGTATAGTACTGACAATTACAGAAATAGAATTCCTGCAGAAAATGGTGAAGTCCCAGTGTCTGAGAGGACTACTGGTATCACAAATTAGTTACGGCTGTGAATGTTCTGATCTCGAAACAATAGTAGAGAGGAGACCGACATAAAGCGCCACCTCCGCTGTGTAACTAACTGTGATATTAATAAACAAGGAAACAGATTTTACTTAACTAAGATAAAATTGACAAGTCGTTCAAATACAATTTCCTAAGTATTTATTTAGTATATACACTATCTACTCTTGTGCTGAAGGGTGAATGTTGAAAAAAATGAAATGTAATGAATTTGTAAGTTTACATATGATTTACAAATATATATATATATATATATATATATATATATATATATATATATATATATATATATATATATATATATATATATATATATATATATATAATATATATATATATATATATTATATATATATATATATATATATATATATATATGTAAATAAATATTACAACAAGTTTTCCAATTATAGGAACAAAATTTATATCAGCTGTGCTGTTAATTAAGGATATAACACTTATCAGCTATGTTGTTATTTTTGTCTCTTGCTATGCTAATTTCACTTTCTCATCACTGACAGTTTCTATGCTCACAATGCCGACAGAAATGGTACTAATGTGTACTCATCTCTCTTAAGTCTGTTCTGCTTTGTTTGGTTCACACACTCCTGCTGAGGTTCGTTACTTTAGCCCACCCAAGACTGAGGGGGACCAAAGATGTAGAATCTGGTCAACCTCTATGCTCCTGCGGAGTTCCAGGCAGCGGGATTGACTCGAACATACGACCTCAGGCTTTTAGGACACAAATAAACCTGTAACAAAGCAAAAATAGGGGCTAATTTCTGTCCTCCAGCCCACCTATTTCTAGTGTGAGTGAAATGAGCGTGTCTCAGATGTATGCATGTAGGATGAATGACAACATGGCTCAGTATGATTTAGCAATAGCGAGACAAGACAGGTGTCTACTTGCAAAACATTCTTTCTGATAAACTAATGCATGGATACATTCAATAATATAGATTCAATACATGAATACATTTACTACATTAATACATTCCATAATATAAATCAATACATGAATAAATCCAATAATATGTACACCTAGGTGTGATACAACAATGTCCTTCCCCCTATACTATATCACGCCCTCTCTGACAATAGCTGGTAACATATATCCTAACAATATTGTTATGTTCTTATGATAGGAGTATATGAGACGAGGACTGTTTGGTGATATATCAGGTTGGAGTTATAGGAGACAATAGATTGGAGTTAGATGCGACAATAGAATGAGTCCTGACAAGGACTGTTTTGGTTATATTGCAGTTGGTCTTATCTGAGACAATAGATTGAGTTATATGAGACAATAGATTGAGTTAGATGCGACAATAGATTGAGATCCTGACAAGGACTGTTTTGGTTATATTGCAGTTTGGAGTTATCAGAGACAATAGACTGAAGTTATAGACTGACAATAGATTGAGTCCTAACAAGGACTGTTATGGTTATATTTGCAGTTTGGAATTATCAGAGACAATAGACTGAATATAGGAGACAATAGATTGAAGTATGAGTCCTATTAGTCTTCGTCTATTCACTTAATTCCCCCAAGATACAATCAGTAACCTGATAGGTAGTATAATGACACATACCAACGGTTATCGTAAATATATTTACCCTCCTAAGATTTTAAACTGGCCAGGTTTTGACGCGACTTAGTGAAGTAGGTTGCAGGTCGATGCCCTCAGGTAAGTTATAAATCAAAGTGACAGCTTCTTCCCCTTCAGTCAGTCGGTATCTCTGGCGTCAAGTTCGGGATTGCGTGGTTAGCATAAAATCCGCCCGATTATATAGTCAGGTAAATACTTGAGGAAAGCTTTCGGTTGGTTCCTGGCGGAGCAAAATGATTGGTTTCCTCCGGTTTTGTACCTGGTCTCATACAGCCTAATTTTATTCAGTTTTTAGCCGCCATCTTACGTGAACTGCGTGAACAGTATAATTTATTCTGTCTCAGAGACTGGTGAACGGTGCAAGTTGATTGGTTGAAGCAAATCTGTATTTCGACATAGTGATTAACAAAGTAGTGGGTTTTCTGATAGGGTTGGTGTGGCTAAGAGGTTCGGCGTCAGCCTCGAAAACTAGAGGTACAGGGTTCGATTCCCAGTAGAGGGAATATAATTTATGGAAAAAAAATTTCAGAACCAGTGGTCCTAATGATGTCATACTCCTCTCTGGTCTCAAGGGTAGTGAGATCGGATGCCTAGCCTTCTCGGATACAGGCGAAAAAATAGGAGGACCCGTGTGCAAGTTGCGCACGTTAAAAATCCCACGGTAGTTGACCACTACATTCTGGGTACCTATTAGGTACTGAGACTCCCGGAACATGCACCGGGGCGGTAATTAATGATGCCTTGGGATCTATCAGTAAATAAAGATCAACCGGTTGACAGTCCTTTCCATAGCAAAAGACAATAGTTATTTAAATTGAATACAAAATTAGTAAATAAAATGACACTAAATACCCCAATTATAACCAATTTTCAGGTTGAACAGGGTAGACCAAGATGGAACGAGAAGAGGCAATAACGGTCAGCTGTTAAGTGCCCGTTCTCCACCCATCACCTCTTCAAAACAACAACAACAGTCCTTTCTCTATAACATTTGTGGTTTTCAGGCGGTAACACAGTTAACACGCAGTTTCAAGCAGCAATCACGTGATCTTTCTGTTACATTAATCCGGAACACAACTACAGAGAGAAATAACAGCTTTCGTATAAAGTTTTCCATTATTACGACCGTGGCAGACAAGCACATGGAAATTCCAGCCGTTGATTAGAACTCAAAGTCCGTGTAACTGGTCTGGTCGGTTCCAATAAGTCACCTGTGGATTCATCATTCTCCCCTCCCTCTCCCTCCCTTTTCGGTGAATCCTGGGGGCATCTATCGTGTCTGAGGACCGAAACACTAGATCGACATGGGACAACTTTTGATGGTCAGATTGCCTACTGTTGTATCGCTCTGTATAGAGTTTCCTATCTCCAGGTCGGACATCGTAGTTTTTGCGTAAACAAAAAAGGCCCCTACTAAGTCCGTAATAATGAAAGCAGCTCTAATGAATACATCTGTGGCGTGGCGTACTAAGGGGTGCGATGGGGGGGGGGCGGTCCGCCCCGGGTGACAGCCAGGAAGGGGGTGGCATCGGACACTATTAATATAGTACTTACTGTTAAAATGTTACTTACTAGTGTATTTCTTTACTGGGGCAGGGGGTGTTATAAGTAACATCCGCCCCGGGTGCCAAGTACTTTAGGGGCGCCTGTGACCATGCACTTGAAAACTAGTGTTTGTCGTGTGCACGGGATACCCGGCTCAACCCCATATGGGTTATAATTAAGATATATAGTGATCAGCATTCTATATAGCATATTACATTGTTATTTTTCTTGTGTCAGCTCTTCCAGACTGTAATTTATCTGCCGTTTGTTGTTTATGGCATTTTAATGTATCTCTTCCATGATACTATATTGTCCTCTCTCGTTAACACCAGTGGCCTTTTTAGAATCGATTGAGCACGCATTCAGAAACCAGCGCGTTCTTCCTGTTCTTTTCTGTTTTCTTTCTTTCTTTTCTTTGTTATTTTGTTTGTCGTTAAGCGTAGTGGGAAGTTCAGTTTTCATTACTGAGCAAAGTGTGTCGCACTGGCTGCTGTAAACCCATGTTGTTGTAGGATTTCTGTAATGTATTGTTAATTCATCTCCCTCTTCGCCTTTCCTGTAACTTAAGACGCTACAATTTATGGATTTTTTTGCAGAGCCAGTGGTCCTAATGATGTTCTCCTGGGTAGTGAGATCGGATACCTAGCTTTCTCGGATAAGGGTGAAAAAATAGGAGGTGCCGTGTGCAAGTTGCATACGTTAAAAACCCCACAGCAGTCGGAAATCGTTAAGAGTAGGCCATAAGGCCGCTGTCCTGGTAAAATTTACAAATTAGAAACCTACCCACCACAAAAATATTTATAGAATGTGTGATTCCTATATACACACATTAGGATTCTCGCCTGTGCTATGGAGTTCGTGCACTGTGCTGAGATCCACCTTGTGTGATCTAAGGGAGGAGATCGGAGCACTGATGGAGTTGCCCGCGTGCAATGAAAATAGTCCTTAAAACCAAATCAAACCAAGACCCGATTGTCTACTATTGTAGGCAGGTATCAACCATTGCGCTGATATTTTAAAAGACAGCTATGCGTTTATCTGTCCCGCTAAATTAAAACTTCACTACTTTCTGCGTTCTTTAGCAGATATGGTTTATCTTTGTTGTTTGTTTGAATGTTGTTTTTAACAGCATTGGGCACAACTGGGGAGATTTTTTGCGACATAAATTTAAACATTGATTAAGTTGATGCTGTGCAGGTCTCCCTCCAGATAAGCGAAAATAATAGTAATCATGAAATTGGTTTAGCAAGTGAGCAGTTTAAGAGTTATGAGCCATGCTGAATGCACTTTAACGTTCCTAGAGCTGGACGAAACTTGAAGATGGAAAGTTTTGTTTTCTATTTTAAGATTATACATACGGATGGAAATTGCGAATGCGAACTACTAACTAAATTATCAAACTTTGACCTTTTGTTTTGCTAAATTACAAGTTAGAGATTACCATGATGTTTCTTCTTTTTTCTTTTCTTTTCCTGCTCGCTTTTTATGTAGCACGGGGTCACCAGTGCAAGGAGTCCTTTGGCAAGATGCCCAAATCAAAGCATTCACACGCTTTTACAGTGAGTAATATTTGTAGTTATTTGTTTTACATGATGAAAACTGGTGCTTATCATGTGCACAGGATACCCGGCTTAACCCCACGTGGGTTATAATTAGCGTATATAGTGTTCATCATTCTAAATAGCATATTACATTGGTTGTTTAGCAGTAGTTCTTTTCAGGTATTAAATCCATCTGCCCAATAATCTTTCCCGTACCTCAAACGCTGATCTTTTACTGTTGTAGGCAGGTATCCGATTGACAGAATGGTTAGAGCGCTCTTGCGCTGGTCTCCCGCTGCAGAGGTGCCTGGTTCGATTCACGGTATCGACACGCTCCAGTCTACCCAGCTGTAATTGGGTACCTGATTCCGTCCTTTTGATTTAGGGACGGAAAAGGCAGCGAGGAAGGGAACTGTTCACCCCACCTCTTGATGCTCTACCTAATATAGTGAAGTCTCTAATACTTCATTCTCCTATTACAGTATCTGCTATCGGACTACCTTTAGGCATGTATCAATTACGACAACTGAAAAGACAGCTCTGTTTTTATCTGTCACGAATTTCTTTGTGTTTAGCGTTCTTTAGCACCTAAGGTTTATCTTGTTGTTTGTTTGAATGCTTCTAATATGCGAGTCCCTTTGAACACTTTACCGTCATTAGAGGGAACGTATGTTGTTGTAGGATTTCTGTAATATCGTTAATCCATCTGCCTCGTGGTCCTTGCCGTGACCTAATACAAGACCTAAATTGTACCGGTATTTGTATTGTTTACGTATCACTGTTGATAATTAATTGTATTGTTCATGTATTACTGTTGATAATAAATGTTTCCATATACTACTCCGTTCACTTCTGCACATTGGGCAGGGACTGCAGCAGACGTCTGGCTGTCATGGGGCTGATGCCACAGGTGCACAAATCCGTTGTACCAATCCTGTATTTGTGATGTACATGGTACCTCAATCTGTTATGACCAGTGCGTAGCCGGAAACTGATGACCTGGATTCTAATTGATGATAGGCATCATTTTTTATATGGTCTGGGTGTTTTCGTTCCAGTTTGGACTTAAATGCGGCTTTTATAGTTCCTTTTACTGTTTCATAAGTTGTCTATATTTTATTTTGTTGTAGGGCTCTTCCTTCCTTAGCAAATTAGTCTGCCTTCTTGATGCCTAGAATGTTGCATTGGGCTGGTATCCACTGGAATGTGCACTTGTTGAAGCAATTGGCGAGGCTTTCAAGTGAATTTATTAGATTTTTCAATCCATTAGCATGGTGGCTCTTCAGGGCTGTTATTACTGAGAGGAAATTTGTGAAGATTAATATCTGTTTTCCTGCATGTACCTTGCACTCAATATGAGTTTCCGCTACCTTCTTCAGGGCTTCTGCTTCAGCACTGCAGTTTTTGCAGTATTTGCCAGTGGCCATTGCCATAGAGTGCATTCTGTTCTTTAATTTAAAGGGTTCCAATACTGATGATTTATATATCGCGCTGGTCGTATGCACGCTGTGTGCATCCTCTCATATGTCCATCTTTGCTAGCCTTACTTTTGATGCCAAAGTCTAGCAGTCATAGCCTTGTTGATTCATTAATTGCAGTGTCATTCTCTAACAGGCGTCATTAATTGTCCTAAGTATCTGTCCCTTATCCGTTTCCAGTGTTCCCACTATGGGTGTTCTTGAAGCTAGTATGTCAGCTCTCTCTTTGCCGTGTACTCTAGCATGACCAGGACAGTAAATCCACGCCAGTTCCTGAAGGTTTGAGGCCTCTATGTTTGTTCTACATTGATGTCGTAGTCATCAATTTGGATCTTTCGACGCATAAATTGAAAGTCCGACACTATAACTGCTCCGGTTATTAGAGTTTCAGACAGCTACCTAAAGCTTGCAGTAAACAAATATCGGAAGGTCCTGGGTTCGATTCTCCGGTAAGCCACTCACGTCTACTGTTTTTCTGTTATCTAGTTTTCTACTTCTTTATTTCCCATGAGTGCCTGAAACATACCCGTATTTGTGTAATATTTATTTATTTATGTTTGAAGTAGTTCCATCTATCTCCATTCTCATGCTGGGGGTTGTTGTCATGTAAGCTCCACTCTGTTCAGCGACGACCTTGCCCATTACTCTAACCTGAAAACCCCTATCATGATTTATCATCACAAAGAAGAGACCCATTAGTCAATACTATGGCATCATCATTCCCAGCGTGATCATTTATCCGTTGATTAATTTTCAGCTCTGCTTTCCCATTGCCCCAATCTCTAATAATAATAATAGTTGCCCATCGCAAGTGAAGATGGCGACAGCTTCAGACTTGAGTTGTGACACATCTGTCCGTGATCTCATATGGCGAATTAGTCTTATTTTGGCCCTACAGGCCCTGCCACATGGTTAGAGTCGATAGTAGTGTTGCTGTGCATTCTGACCTTTCTTGCAGCACGCTTGCCTTCTGCCTTATCAGCTAAATTATGTTCTGCAATACGAGCGCCTTGAGTAATGTTTGTCCGCCAGGCAGAGCGATCCTGTGCGATAGTCTCCCAGGAGGAGACATCAGTTTTGAAGCTGCTCAACGATGCTTTCAGTGTGTCTTTGAAGCGTTTCTTTTGTCCCCCTACTGTTCGCTTACCCATGGAGAGTTTGCTGTACACCAACTGCTATGGGAGGCGTTTTTCGTGCATGCGAACAACATGTCCGGCCCATCTAATTTGGACCCTCTGCAGCTGTCGCATAGAGATTATGATCAATAAATTTTCTATATTCTTTCTTTCTTTTTCTACCCGTGTCCTCTACTTTATTATCGCTCTTTTATCCTTTTCCTGTGTTTTTCGCATTCGTACGTTTGCGACTATAAACATTACTATTTTCCCATTCATACTTTCGCCTGTTTCTTTTCTCATTTAGAAACGCACCCGCATGTTATTATATAACGTGTCAGTCGCTGCAGTCAGACGAGATGTGTGATTATGTTTCATACTCAGACATAGGAGCAGACTTTTGGTCTAGCATTTTCACCTGACACGAACGTTTCTCCGGCGTGAGGTGTGATAACCGACATCTGCACGGCGCAGAATGAGACATTTGTCTGGTAATTTCCTCTGTCACGGCACTCTCAGACAGTTTCGTAGCGTGAGGTGTCTAAGACGCGTTTGGCATGTTATGTCCAGCGTCTAAGGTACGTAGGTGTTAGGAAAGGGGAGAGATCGGGTTTTTGGAAATAGTGGGATCTTTTGTCTGGTTTAAGATATTAACCAGAGTTTGAAACTAGATTTCATTCGTACTCCTAAATCTGCAGTAGACAGATCGCCAGGCTAGAAGAATATCTTGTGTATTGATAAGTCTTTAGTTTCTGGGCAATATTTGCCGAGTTCTAGACTACCATTATATTGAATGATTCTAGTTCGTGGTATTAATCTGTAGTTCTGTGCGGAGGTAAATATTATATTAAGTATCTAATATTTTGTGAGTGATTAAGTGTTGAATCGCCTATTTTTCACTAGTTCTTTTGTGCAGAGAGAATTAAAATATAGTCTGTATTATTTTCTAGTGACGTGTTTCAGTGGAAAGCAGAATAAATTATATTTATAGCTTAAAATCATGCAGCTATAAATGAATTTGATTTTACTGCTAAATAATCAGATGAGAGAATTTTTTTAAACTAAACTCATAACTGCACTGCTACATCTTGAGTATTGACGGAATACATATGTATTCCTAATTCATGATGATTGATTTTATGAATATAACTTATTTCACGGGAAGTTGTAAATGATAAGTCAAGCTGTACGCTTGCAGTTTAAAATGTAAGTTATAACAAGTACATAGTATGTATAATTATTTTATATGTGTTTTTTTCCTCTATTTAGTGAAGAAACTGGGGTTAACCCAAACTTTGCCAGCGTTAAATACTGATGAGTAATATCTGAGAAGAACTAAAACATTTTTCCTTAAAAGACTTGGTGTAAAATCTTTACAAGAACTTTAAAGGTGAAATGACATAACGGGCCTATTGCGCCAGATTTTATTCTTCCTGAGAAAACTTAAGTACAGTTCAGCCCTTGTGGCAAGTAAACTATTACAAACAGTAACGTTTCGCAAATTATGTCAACTTGTGGTGTGACCAAGAATTTGTTTACCTTTTGATCGAAGTTACAAACCTGACATTGTTCCTAACACCTCGTGATTCTGATCCTGACCCGCTTGAAAACTAATTCTTACCTGAACTGATAAAGTGACACTAAGAAAGCAGGAACGAGTGACTTTTTTAATGGTATACCAAATTTCACCCACTTTGTAATTTCTTTATGCAAGTTTTGTTGCAAACAAGATACTTTTCCTTATAATAATATAATATAATAGCCCCTTCAGTCATAACTGACTATGGGAATGCGCCCCTGAGGTGGCAGCCCTCAGCTGCTTATTTTCCTGGTGCTCCTTTCGACGTTTTCTCCTCACCTCTGCTTCTTGTGTGAGCCTCTCTTCGCCCAATCTGAGGTGGTGCCGTAAATAGCATCGCCACTTATTGCGATCGGCAGCTTCATTCTATCCTTAGGATAGATCATACTAATATCTAAGTCTGTTCATACCTTTAAAAGGGGAAAATCATTAGATTACCGCTAATGTATTCGTGACTCTTTGGGCTATCACTTTTCTTCAAACAGGACTGTGGGCTAAACATCGAGGGAAAGGATCATACTGTGGGTCTATCATTCTTGAAGCATTTTTATTGACTTTATGACTATTTGTATATGCTTTGATGTAATTTTTATGTGTTGTGATGAAATTTTAGATGATAATTAAAATTTCTCTTTAACTTAATCAGCGCGTTGGTCAGCTCGTTCCAAATTATCTGTATAATCACTGTTATAGTTTTTCCCACGTCTGTGCGTCTAACTTTTGTCACTTGTGTGCATGCACGTGAGTGGTACGTTCATATATATTAATATATGTTGTCACTAGACTGTCTGACTCCTCTAAACCTGGTGTAGAAGATAGGCTGAGAAAGAGAGAAGATTCTCGAGTTCTCAGGGACAGCCTCTATTGATTCTACCATCTCACTCGTGGAAATCTATATCTGTTATTATCTCTCACTGTGGCTATCACGTATTCTAATCTAATCAGAAGGGACCAACCCAAGTCGTAATGCCCCTATCAAAAATCTACGACAGCAGCAATGTGTAGATGCTTGAGATATGTGCTCTGTTGGGGACCTCAGAATTAGATACTCTATCATGCCACTTGATCCTAAGAACCCTGCGAAGACAGCTCATGTGGAAATGATTAAGCTTCTTTGCATGTTTGCTATACACTGTCCATGTTTCACAGGCATACAGGAGGGTAGTGAGCATTATTGCATGATATACTTTTATCTTGGTGGCGGCACTAATTCCTTGTCGATCCCAGACATTTACTCCTAGTCTTCCGAAAGCCGCACTTGCCTTGACAATTCAGTTGTTGACCTCGGAGTCGATATTCGCATCTTTGGGTAATGCCAAGATAAGCGAAGCTGTCCACCACTTGGAGACGTTGGTTCTTTACTGTGATATTTAGTTCGCAGTAAGGTTTCCTAGGAGCAGGTTGCAACATTACTTCAGATTTCTTCGTATTGATAGTAAGACCAAAGTCATCACATGCTACAGAAAGCCTCCTCAAATTGTTCTGCTTGTCCAATTATGTGCAGGTGTTGAGGGCGCAGTCGACCGCAATCTCTACACTCCCTGCCAAGGGGGATGATGACTTAATGGTAGTTTGTTCCGTTCCAACCAAATTTTCCTCCCCTCCCCCTAAACATAACTGCTTGTAGAAAAACGTGTGGACGAATACAGATTAAGTACCGTATTCATTAATAGTAGTGCAGTAGAAACAAGTTACAGAAATTGCTCAGATGGGTAAAAGAAGGGCATTAAAGACTTCATTTCTTTATAAGCTGTGACCATGTTTTGTAATGTAGTGATTTTATACAAACAGGGTTGCGTCTTGAAGGATGCAGATTGGCTTTCATTTCTTTATAAGCTGTGACCATATTTTGTAATGTAGTGATTTTATACAAACAGGGTTGCGTCTTGAAGGATGCAGATTGGCTTTCATTTCTTTATAAGCTGTGACCATGTTTTGTAATGTAGTGATTTTACACAAACAGGGTTGCGTCTTGAAGGATGCAGAATGGCTTTCATTTCTTTATAAGATGTGACCATGTAGTAATTTTGTACGAACAGGGTTCTGTGTTGAGGGACACAGATTGGCTTTCATTTCTTTAACTGTGATGATGAATATTTTGCCACCTATGTCACCTACTCAATCGTTGCCTCTGTCTGTGCAATCTATGACCTACCTCTCTTTAATCTTTCTCCCTTGATGTCAGTTATGTTCTCATGCAGGTGGTGTATTTTGTCAGTAGTTACCCGCATATAGGATTTTGCATTGGCCATCGCATATCTAGGTTGTATCGACAGAAGTCCAAGCGTGTACCTCATCGTCATAACGGGGGCATCTCTCGTACAGCCCAAGACTATACATTTCGAGTGCGTTCCAATAGTTCCAGTAGAACTATCAGCCCATACTGGACCACTGATATGACTAGGTGTTGATATAGGAGAACCGGCAGTCTCTCCTCCAGGTGTGCGGCTACAACTGTTTTTAGTGCTGTCAGACCGCGTTTGCACTTATGCATAGTTTTCTCAGCATGGTACTTGTATGAAAGCCCGCGATCGAGCATTACTCCGATGTAGGTTGATTTGTCCTGCCTCTAAAATTCCTGTCCATTGAGAATAATGTAGGGAGGCTTGTCTTTAATACGATGTTATTCAAGAAGTTCGACTCATACCTTTTTGTGACTGACCTTTGAGCCGGATTCTTCGCACTAGATGAAACCGCCTGTAGTGTCTCATGTATGCTTTTGGCCATTTCCTGTCTGTCTGACCAGCCTTGTAAACGTATGTAGCATAGATTCTATCAAAGAGAATACGGTAGCTAAAATGAAAGGTGTTGGCTCTGCTATCTTTATCACTAGAACTAGTCTTACTTACCTACTTAGTCGTTCCGCTTCTACCGTTAGGTGTAGAGATTTGGAAGAGAGAGAGCGCCATACTATCCTATCGGCTGTCTTCCTCGTGGCCTGGTTCCATTCTAGTCCTCGGTCCTTCAAAAATTGTCTAATGTTGTCCTCCCAGCAGACTCTGGGTCGTCCTGGAGGTCTGTATCCCTGGCTCTTAGTTTCCCATGCTTGTCGTGGTAGCCGATCTTCACCCATTCTGCAGACATGGCCAAACCATCTTAGTTGGTACTGTTCTACTTGGGTCTGCAGGGGGTGGGTTTTTAGGCCTTGACGTATCGTCTGGTTGCGGACCATGTCATCTTAGAACTGGTCAATTTTCATTAACCTTAGGACATGTAGCAGTAAATGGCTACTCAGGGGAATGGTTTATACAATTCCGCGAGTTAGCTGGAGCAAGTGCTGAACATTTTGTTGTTGTTGACATTCTTCCATTGCAGTGAAAAACCAGTGTCTGTCAATAATGTTTCGTTACGGTGTTTATCTTGCGATGGAGTAAGCACTGTGTTGGATCAAATATCAGGCATTCAAAATAGGATACTATTTATATTTTTACAGACAAAGTATCCCGTTCAACTCTTGATGAGTTATAATTAGAATATAAAATGTAGTAAATTCAAGATAATAAAATCGGATTTCCTATTTCTGAATATACTATCTTCTCCCCCCCTCCACTCAGTCCAAATACAGTAAATCAAAACTGTACAATTGCGTGAATGTATGCGTGTGTGCATACTCCTCTTTCGAAAAAAAATGAAAATAAAAAACAAGTACAAAAAATAATAAGAAACCAAAATTTAAAAAAAAAGAGACAAAAAAGTAAAGTCTCTCATAACTGTCCTGTTGTTAACAAGGTCAAAAGGGGAGAGAAAGCCCAGCGGTGTCGGGATGACATCCAATCCACTAATTATCTGCCATCATCCATATGAGCAACACGTCAGACTACCCTTTATCCTCACACCATCATTGATCCTTATATATTAATTTTAGTTCTTGTTATATACTGTTTTACTAAATTGTGCAGCTCTCTAGGTCTATCTATTCTCAACGCCTGTTCCACAGATATGGGTGAATTGCATGCCTGTAAATAATCTAATATTGGTTTTCTCTGTTTTTCATACTTCCTACATTTTAGTAGGAAATGCTCTATATTATTTTTTCTAGACACTCGGCACAGTATGGTCTTCTATTCTGAAATAGCACATTCCTAGTTGCAGTCTAAGAAATTTCTTATTGCTAAGAACTTTTAGTTCTCTAGATACCTGGCACGTTCTTGTTGGAGTCTTGAACAATTTATATGCATGTCTGTCCTTAAGGCTTCCATCTCTATCTACTGTCCATTTGTCAGTTATTATTCTTTTAATTAAGCTTTTGATCTGTTTTACTCATCCCCACGTTTATTTGATTTCTATTAGGTCTACTTTTCTTAGCTTCTTTATCCGCCTTTTCATTTCCTTCTATGCCAACACGTGAAGGTATCCAAGCTATTACAACGGAACATCCTCTGGAGTATAGGTACGTATTTGCCAGTAATTTCTCTTCTGCTATATCTGGCGTACTGCATTCTCGTAAGTTTCTAGTAGCTTGAATAGCTGAAAGTGAGTCTGGTAATATTGTCAATACGGGAAATTGCTCCTACTGCGCACTTTACGCCCTATTGTGGGACCCAAAGATGCAGCAATAGAGAATGCAGTCAGCTACCCATAGCTTGACTGCTTGCATCAGGGTCAGCGAACCAGAGCTGACCAAGACCCTACTCCACCTCCACGTGGTGGTCCTGGAAACAGGCTGCATCACTGCAGTCTGGCTGAGAGAGTAGAGATCGCAGAGGGAAGGCAAACCCGGTCCCAAAAAATGCCGTGCTGAAGTCGGATGTGTCGACCGAAAGGTGCAGATATCACAGCTCCGGCGTAAACAGACACAACGCAACCAATGTTCTTTTCAGGACGAACGAGGAAGAAGAAGAAGACGCCCTATTATGTACACAATTTTAATTTAATTCTGGCGGACGCATTATGCTTATTGTGAAGCGATATCATTCTTGTGTTTTAATTTTATATACAAATTAAATGTGTACAACGAATTTACTTACTTACTTAGTCGTTCCCCTTCTACCGTGAGGTGTAGAGGTTTGGAAGAGAGAGCGCCAGACTATTCTATCGGCTGTCTTCCTCCTGGCCTGGTTCCATTCTAGTCCTCGGTCCTTCAAAGATTGTCTAATGTTGTCCTCCCAGCGGACTCTGGGTCGTCCTCGGGGTCTGGATCCTTGGCTCTTTGTTTCCCATGCTTGTCGTGGTAACCGATCTTCTCCCATTCTGCAGACATGGCCAAACCATCTTAGTTGGGACTGTTCTACTTGGGTGTAGGGGGTGGCATTTTAGGCCTTGACGTATCGTCTGGTTGCGTACCATGTCTCTTCTTGTTACTTCAACCACCTTCCTCAGATACCTCATTTCTGAGGTTTGGATCTGGCTTTTATGGGTTGTAGTCATTGCCCATGACTCGCATCCATATGTCAAGACTGGGACACAGGTGGAGCGGTATACAGCCATCTTCGTTTTCTTACCAACCTCTCTCTTGCTGAGGAATCCTCGATTTATGGCCTGAAAAAGTCTCCCAGCTGCTGCTTTTTGAGTGGCCAACTCTTCTTTGATGCCTCCCTTTCGGTCTATAATAGCTCCGAGGTATTTAAAGTGGTCGACCTGCTCCAGGACCTGTTCTCCCAGCTTAATCTGATGTCTTCTTTCTTCTCGTGATATCACCATGGATTTTGTTTTAGAGCTGCTTATGACCATCCTTCTCTTCTCCAGCTCTTCCTTCCAGACTTGCAGGTTGGATTGGAGATGTGCCTCTGATTTAGCAATCAGGGCAACATCATCAGCAAATGCCAGCTCTGAAATATAGACCTATCTCATCTTCCAGTACCCCACTGAATACTTTCTTGTTCTCTCCTTACATGCCTTGATGACATCGTCCATAAGGAGTATGAAGAGGTAAGGTGATAGGATATCACCTTGTCTTACACCAGTGGTGGTCCTGAACTCTTCTGACTTATGGTTTGCTGTCCTCACATAATTTCTGCAAGACTTGTAGAAGCTCTGTATAGCATGAATCAGAGGTGCTGGAATATTCTTCCTTGCCAAACAGTCCCAAAGTTTGCTCCAAGGGACCCTGTCAAACGCCTTTTCCAGATCTATGAAACAAAGATGGATCTCACTCTTATACTCAAGGGCCTTTTCACTCAGCTGTCTGAGTGTGAAGATTAGGTCTTGAGTACTTCGGTTTGCTCGGAATCAGCACTGGACCTCATCCAATTGTGGCTCAGCTAGGCGTCGGAGTCTCTGCTCTAGGATTCTAGAGTAGATTTTTCCAGGGACACTAAGAAGGGATATGCCTCTATGGTTTCCACACTGTCGATTGTCACCCTTTTTAAAAATTGGTGTTATGATGGCGATCTCCCAATCCTTTGGTATGGTCTTGTTGCACCATGCTGCCTGTAGGACCCTTAAGAGTAACAGGTCGCCTGATGCTCCCATGTACTTAACCATTTCTGGTGTTATACCATCATGCCCTGCTGCTTTGCCCATCTTGATTTTCTCCAGTGCTGCCTTCAGTTCTTCCATCTTTATGTCATCTTCATCACCATTGGTTTCCTCTTCTGTGCTAGTGGTTATCATTTCTGATGTTTGACCTTGCTCACCATCAAGGAGTTCTGAGAAATATTCTTTCCATCTTTCCATTACTTCCTTCGGGGCAGTAAGCAATTTGCCTTGCTTGTCCTTTATAAATTTGAGAGGGCATTGTTTTTCCTTCCTCATGTTCTTTAGGGTCTTATAGAACAATTTCTGGTTTTCTTGTGCATCTTTTTCTAGCTTTTCTCCAAATTCTTCCCAGGACTTCTGTTTTGCTGCTAGCACTTTGTTCTTTACTTCTTTTCTGAGTGTCACATATTCTCTATATTTTTCCATTTGTCCTGTTGTGTTTTTAGCTCCTAAGTATTGTTTTCCATGCCATTTTCTTCTCTCTTATTTTCTCTTTGACTTCCTCTGTCCACCAAGGTGTCCTCTTTCTCTGGTTCCCAAGTCGGACTTCACCACATGCTTCTGCAGCAGCTGTCTTTATGATATCCTTGAATTTAATCCAGAGGGTTTCCAAGTCATCAGGTTGTTCTTCTGTGTTGCTCACCGCTGCAGCAATAAGCCCCTGATATCTGGTCTTAATTTCTGGCTCTCTCAGCTTGTAGGTCCTAATGCTCATTTCTCCTGCTCGTTTACTTGGTTTCTTGCGTGATGTTGAGCAGTTCCTAGGCTGAGCAACTCTTTCAGTTGTTCGTTTGATTGTTAGCAGGTAGTGATCACTTCCAATCTCTGGCCCCCTCCAGACTCTTGCATCTCGGACATATCTGAATGAGCTTCTCCGAACAATGGCATAGTCGATCACTGACTTCTCATTCTTTGTTGGTTCACATCTAGTGTATGCATGTATGCACTTATGGGGGAACTTTGTGTTTGTAATGATCAGATTCTGCTCACTGCAGAATCTAAGGATTCGCTTTCCATTGTCATTGAGAGTATCTTCTCCATATCTTCCGATAACTCCACCCCATCTAGCATGGTCATTTCCAACTCTGGCATTAAAATCTCCGAGCATGATAACTTCATCTAGGCAGTCATCCACTGTCCTTTGAAGCAGCTCGAAGAATTCCTCCTTGACCTCTGCTCTCTCATCCTCATTTGGCCCATACACTATGACCAGGTTGACTATGGTTTCTCCTTCTTTTAGTTTCACAACCATAATGCGCTCTGAGACAAAGTTCCACCCCTTGATACTATCTTTTTGATTTTGGGCCACAATGCAACCCACACCCCCTTTAGCTCTTTCGGATATGGGTACACCACTGTAGAGCAGCGTGTTGCCATTGAGATCCATGACTCCTTGTCCTTTTTTCTTTGTTTCCGTTATAGGCAGGATTTCTAGTTTTGCTTTCCTCATCTCTTCCACCAGCTCCTCTTCCTTCCCATTTATACTTCTTGTGTTCCATGTTCCATAAGTCGTAGTCCGTAGTCCGTTCCAGTTCGTCGCCTTTAGAGTCAGTCCGGTTTTCTCTCTTGTGTTACTCGTAATCGTGGTTTAAAGCAAACAGGTGATTGGCCTGTTGCGCCTTTGCATGGTGGAGGGGCTGCCTCCTTACGGCCTCCATGCAGGCCGCCCTCCTCCTTTTTCATCCGGGCTCGGGACCGGCATAGGCGGAGTTGCAACGAATTTAAAAGTATTTAATTAACTTGAAATGTACGGTGACGTCTTTTTTTTTTTATACGTTCGCTCCACTTGATATAAAAACCTGGCTGCGCCACTGTGCGATTCGTTTTGTTTAGGATATTGCGCTAAGACTCTTTTATCATAATCTTCTTGTACTGTTGTATCATGGTTTATTCTGCTGTCTTTTTTTTTTTTGGTCCGCGTTTGTTGTGTTTCCTTCATTACCGTTTGTTCTCTGTCATGTTTACATTTCCGAAAAAAAGCCGAGTTCAAGTGACTGACAACGCCCACTTTTCGCTTTTGCCATGCCATATTGAAATCAACTGTTGAACACGATATAAGTTTAAATACTTAAGTGAAAAGCAGAAAAACACAAACTTACGTTACATAGAAACAGCTTAGTTTCATATTATTTTGAAAAAACTTATAATATAAGCAAAAATGATTCTTCGTGGATTTTGAGCTATCTGTTATTTTAAAACAAAATTAATTTAGAAGTAGTCTACTGACCTTGAAAAATCTGGTGAAGTTATAAATAGAATAAAGCGCATTAAAGATGTCCGGACGATGGAGCTCCGAATATCTCGTCACAGAATTCAAAGACCTACAGGTTAGATGTATGCTAATGGTGGAAGGAGAAGCTTTGAATAATTAATACATCTCTGTTATTTGCATCAAGCCTTGACTTTAATATTTTAATTGTTGGTCATCACAAAGAGTAAGATTGTTGATTCAAAGAAGATGCTATTTTTAGTAGCAGACGTAACTTCGGTAATTGCTCGCACACAAGGATGCAAATAACGGTATAAAAACAAAAAGGTAGCAGATACTGCCGTCGGGGAGTGAAGTGTTATAGACTTTACTAGGTCGTACACAAGGATGAAAATTACTTACTTACTTAGTCGTTCCCCTTCTACCGTGAGATGTAGAGGTTTGGAAGAAAGAGCGCCAGACTATCCTATCGGCTGTCTTTCTCCTGACCTGGTTCCATTCTAGTCCTCGGTCCTTCAAAGATTGTCTAATGTTGTCCTCCCAGCGGACTCGGGGGGGGGGGGGGGTCTGGATCCCTGGCTCTTTGTTTCTCATGCTTGTCGTGGTAGCCGATCTTCTCCCATTCTGCAGACATGGCCAAACCATCTTAGTTGGGACTGTTCTACTTGGGTCTGCAGGGGGTGGGATTTTAGGCCTTGACGTATCGTCTGGTTGCGGACCCATGTCTCTTCTTGTTACTTCAACCACCTTCCTCAGATACCTCATTTCTGAGGTTTGGATCTGGCTTTTATGGGTTGTAGTCATTGCCCATGACTCGCATCCATATGTCAAGACTGGGACATAGGTGGAGCGGTATACAGTCATCTTCATTTTCTTACCAACCTCTCTCTTGCTGAGGAATCCTCGATTTATGGCCTGAAAAAGTCTCCTAGCTGCTGCTTTTCGAGTGGCCAACTCTTCTTTGATGCCTCCCTTTCGGTCTATAATAGCTCCGAGATATTTAAAGTGGTCGACCTGCTCCAAGACCTGCTCTCCCAGCTTAATCTGATGTCTTCTTTCTTCTCGTGATATCACCATGGATTTTGTTTTAGAGCAAGGATGAAAATAACGGTATAAAAACAAAAAGGTAGCAGATACTGCCATCGGGGAGTGAAGTGTTATAGACTTTACTAGGTCCAGCATCGAGAGGTGGGGTGACCAGTTCCCTTCCTCGCTGCCTTTTCATTCCCTAACTGAAGTGCAGCCAGGTACCCATTTACAGCTGGGTAGACTGAAGCGTGAATCAAACCCGGCACATTTACCGCGAGAGACCAGCGCTCTAACCACTGTCAATCTTTTTGTTTTTTAAAGAGTATAATTAGGACATATAGCCTAGTGTAATAAATTTAAGACAACAAAATCAGATTTCCGATATCTAAATATAGTATTTTCTCCCCCCTCCACTCGGTCCAAATAGAGTAAATCAAAACGAAAATTGTGTTAAATGTATTTGTCTGTGACCTCCCCTTTCCAGACAACTAATAAACAAAGTAAAGTCTTTCATAACTGCCCTGTTGTTAACTCAACCAGATGGAAAATAACGGCGCTAACTTTAAATTGGGCAATAGCCTACTTGATTGCCTCTGACAAAACATGAAATGGATCAAGAGTCATAAACAGTTACTTCGACTGGTAAATTGGGCATGGATTAATTTAGGAATGTATAAATGTTTAGGAGGGATGCTGTGAAACTGATAATAGAAGGTTAAAAAAAAAAAAAGTGAAGCCTATTAGAGTCAGTTTTACAGATGAACAGTACGGTAAAAGCGGGACGTTTAGACGTTACCATTCATCAGCTATAATCACAACAGAAAACAAAGATGAAGAATATCGAAAGTCTGAGAAAATGACTAATGGCACAGCAAAATAATTATGAAATAAGTTCAAAAAACAATTGTAGATACCTTTTTTATTGCTGTGTCTACGTGCACTTAAAAGCAGAAAATAATTTTTTGTACATTCTGCTGTATAAAATAAAAATGGATGGCCAGTTATCATTATCAGTAATTTGTCATATCTGTCACAAAAAAATATGAATTTTTGAATGATATGATGAATATCGATAAGGAATATAGAAAGGCTATGCAAAAATTATTAAAGACACAGCAAACACAAGAAAAAAAAATTAATTGACAAATAAAAATGCTAAACAACTGAAATATCATCACAATGAATTCAAAGAAAATTGAATACATCAAAAGGTAATCATGACCTTATGATAAAGTATAATCCAGCATTGAATAAATGGATCATCAAGTGCTTTAATAAGGACAAGAAGGTGAAAGCACGGGCAATATAAGTCAGTAGAAAAAGGAATGCAGGAGAAGATAAATATAAAATCAAAAACAGAACGAAAGAAAAAAAAATTGATGAAGAAAAGTAGTCACTGATAACAACCACTTTGTGGCAGAAATTACTTAAAATGGTGCTGGATATTCATCAATCATAGTCAAGTTAAAAGTTAACCCATTAAAAATTACGTGCAATTCTCCAAAGAAAGGCAAGTCCTATCATCACTGTTACATAAGCGGATATGAGTGACTTGAATATCAGAAGTTGCAGATGATCAGAACCATTGAAGTGAACAGGAACAGGTTTATTAGTCATGTGTGAAATATCTTTTGATATTCTCTAAATCTTTTTAAAGAATGCCTGCCTGACACTTACCATTTCTACTTACTCCAATACCATTTGTTGTTGTTGTTGTTGTTGTCCTTGTTATTGACTTACGGAATCAAGGCTTGGTGTTCAGTTTTAGCGAGCGTGAGCAAATATATAGGTACATCCTAATAGATTATTATCTCAATTGAAATATGACTAATGCGAGATTGCCAGCACACAGCAGTGCAAGTCCTCATTTATTGCCACTTACCATTTAATCAGTAGGCAGCCATTTGTGGATTTGCAGCAGAATAAAGTCAGATATTCTCTCTTTTATTATACATCAAGGAAGAAAATTTAAATATTCTTAAATTTGACCATGGAAAACATTTTTTTTATTCCAGGGCATTTAGGAAATAAACTCCTATCCCATGCTCTGCCCCAGTCACAAAATGCCCCCACACTTGCCTCAGTCCCAACCCCACTCAAACACGCTGTGCATAGTTTGACATCACTCGAAACGTAGGATTTATGTGTAAGGCTGGTTACATTAACTATACAAACCAGAATTAAGATTTCTTTGAATGAAGTTCAGCATGTAAAAGGCTGATGAAGCTTATATAATCTCAGAGTTGTTGTTATTGTTTAACTAGGGCTGCTGAGCTTCTCACTCTTTTCTAGCCAATACCTAGTTGAAGAGTCCTTGATATTATCTACACTGTAGATATAGGCTTTTCTTGTGGCTTTTCTGCCATTCCAAAATGTACTGAGTTGAAGTCATGAGCTCCAGTTTCTCCAGTTTGGCTTGAATTTAAAGGATTATCACATCTGATCCCAAGCTAGGAGTAAGAAGCTTTGTGGCATACTGTGTATTCCTGCCATCCAAGGATACTCTCCAACTGTGCAGAGCTAAAATATTGTGCTCTGGTTCTGGGCTCTCCCAAGGAATTGTTACATCCTGTACAGAGCCAGTTCCCCCTGCCTATCATTGGGTCCATAGTGAGATCCTCTTGCATGCAATTAACAGGGTCAAAGCCAAAGAATTACATCTGGGGCTCAAGTGACTTCTCTAAGCTTAGTGTGCAATGCTTGGTTCTCAACAAGTTTCACCAGAGTGGGAATCCCTGGAAGTGTGTGGATGATTTCAAGAGTCAGTGAGGGTGTAATTAGCCTTACAGACAGGTTCACTTCCATATTTGTATATTGTAGCACTGTGCATAGCAGGTGGTCATTTAAGGATGACTCCAAGTATACCACCATGCATAATCTCAGAGTAAACATTCGAGACATTCCATAGCTGTCACCTTTACCATATATCAGTTCTCCATAGAGAGCGAAAGTGGCTGGATTTAAGCGTAGTTATGGAGCCGCGCTAGCGTAGTGGTTACAACACCGCTCTGGCGACCGGGTGATACAGGATCAAACCCGGGCGACGGCATTTGAGGATTTTTCGTCGACCGGGATTTGGACTGGATTATAACTCGAGACCTGGCGAGGACATTTGAAGGAGTGTCGTCGACCAGGGACTGGCGGCTCCTGAGCCGACCCAGCTGCAATGGGTACCTCCGAAATCGGCGAGTATTTGCCTGAATGGCGAGGGACACCTGTCTCTGTACAAGAAATAAAGGGATACTCACGTAAAATCAATCTCAGGTTAAGACATAAAATAATAACCTGAGATTTCGCCTCGAGTATTAGCGGGCGAACGCAAAAAAAAAAAAAAAAAAAAGCGTAGTTATGAGGATATTTTTTACAAGATGGTGTCACTCTTTAGCAATGTGATTATTTTAAATGAAGCAGAAATTAAAATAACTGTATTCAGTTGAGTATGCAAATTTTTGGACACACCATATTGGTAAATTAACTTGGGAAGTTAAAAAAAAAATATGCCCTGTCTGAAATGCTTAATTAAAAGGTAAAGGTAGTCCCATAACAGATACTGCAGTAGGGGAGTGAAGTGTTAGAGACTTCACTATACTAGGTCCAGCTTTGAGAGGTAGGGTGACCTTACTCGCTGCCTTTGCTGTCCCTAACTCAAAAACAGAGTCAGGTACCCATTTACAGCTTGGTAGACTGGAGCGTGACGCCACCATGTTTGAACCTGGTACCCTTGCCTTGAGAGGCCAGCACTGTAACCACTCTGCTTTTCGGCAAATGCTTACTTGTTTATAATAATATGGTACATGAAAACGCTTTAGTTTTTTTTTTAGTAGATGTCTCTGTGAGATTGAACATTTCTTTTGGATATTGTATTTTTTTATCATCATCACACTTCAGCTCCCCAAGGAGCAAAGGCCTTTAACAAACATATGCCAAGTGTTTCTGTCCTGTGCCATCAGCTCAAGGTTTTTCCATGTCTTCTTCATGCCCTTCATGTCTGTCTCCAGTTCTCTCTTACCCTGGGGATTTTAGAATAAGGACTGCCTTGTAATGCTATCAGCTTGGTTCCTCA
The DNA here is from genome assembly GCA_024509875.1 of Oreohelix idahoensis. Lineage (NCBI taxonomy): Eukaryota > Metazoa > Mollusca > Gastropoda > Stylommatophora > Oreohelicidae > Oreohelix > Oreohelix idahoensis. The sequence continues at coordinate 21,926 of JAMPIV010023210.1, read as the reverse complement.
GTGTGTGTCCGTTCCATCTCTAATGTCTTCTTCTCATCTCTTGTTTGACTGGTTCTTGTCATAAGTTCCACATTAGTGATCTTGCCATACTACTTCAATCCTTCTATTCTGCGCAAGCACCCATTTATGAAAGTCTGTAGCTTTTTGGTTGTTGTTTTTTTGTTCTCCATGTTTCTGATCCATACAATAGGACTGATTGAAATTGAAAATCCTAATTTTTCTGTTGAACTTTTCTGTTTTTCTTTTGAACTCCATATATTTTCCAATGCAATGAAAGCTCCGCAAGCCTTTTGTACTCTTATTTTGATACTGTATTTTTACGTCCTTTATTTATATTTCTTTTACAGGCAGGTGCCATGGCAGTAGACTGTATAGGCACTTGGGCACTTTTAGCAGGGTATGTATTAAACCTGACACTAATTTGCATCTACGAATTCCCTATAATTAGTTAATTTCTTGAATTCATTTTAATTAGAGCACTCCGCACTTGCAAACAAATGACATCCAAAAACATATAAATAACTTGGGTACTTGTGCGTTAATTCACCGTCAAATTAATATTTTGGCAATTTATTACCCAAACCGAGAACCGTACTATTTCTTACGTTTCTTTTCTTACATTTTTTTTCTCGCCTGAATCCAATCGCAGTCTAGGTGACATTTTTTGCCACCCACTTACGCGACGTCACAAATCTCTTACCCACCCCGTCCGTCCTTTCTTTTTTTTTGTAATCTGGAAAAAATACAACTTATTCGAATTTTTTTTTTTTTTTAACACTTTTGTCTCGTTTTGGTGAGGCGTGTCCCGTTCAACCTAGTCGGTTATATTAGGGCGCATGTCCAAATATAAAAGACCCTTAAGTCTAGGCAATTGCTAGTCATCATAATCATCATCAGCTTTCAAGTCCCTATCAGAGTCAGGCACCCATTTACAGCTGGTTAGACTGATGCGTGACACCTGTTCCCTTCCTCGCTGCCGTTGCCTTCTCTAACTCAAGATCAGAGTCAGGTACCCTTTTACAGCTGGTTACACTGATGCGTGACACCTGTTCCCTTCCTCGCTGCCGTTGCCTTCTCTAACTCAAGATCAGAGTCAGGTACCCTGTTACAGCTGGTTACACTGATGCGTGACACCTGTTCCCTTCCTCGCTGCCGTTGCCTTCTCTAACTCAAGATCAGAGTCAGGTACCCATTTACAGCTGGTTAGACTGATGCGTGACACTACCAAGCTTTGAACCCGAAACCCGGTAACTTATTGCGGTAGTGGAGCGTTAGAGACTTCACTATACTAGGTCCAGCATCGAGAGGTGGGGCCTACCTAGCTATAAATGGGTACTTAACTTTGAGTTAGGGAAGGAAAAGACAGCGAGGAAGGAAACTGGTCTCCCCACCTCTCGATGCTGGACCTAGTGTAGTGAAGTCTCTAACGCTCCACTACCGCAATAAGTTACCGGGTTTCGGGTTCAAAGCTTGGTAGTGTCACGCATCAGTCTAACCAGCTGTAAATGGGTACCTGACTCTGATCTTGAGTTAGAGAAGGCAATGGCAGCGAGGAAGGGAACAGGAGTCACGCATTTATAGCTACGTAGGCCCCACCTCTCGAGCTTGGTAGTGTCACGCATCAGTCTAACCAGCTGTAAATGGGTACCTGACTCTGATCTTGAGTTAGAGAAGGTAACAGCAGCGACTTCCCTTGTTTCCTGTGTACCATTAACTTGTAGAACTGATAAAATACCGTTTTAATGGTTTATAAACTTAAAATACGGGGGGGGGGGTCTGTCATAAGCGTGTCAACTATGAATGCACGAGGAACGTTTTTTTTTTTTTTTTACTTGCCCTCCCAAACCACAATGTGAAATCAACCTTTTTCAGTCAAGAAAAAGTATGGTTCTCAGTTTGGGTAATAAATTTCCAGAAATTGATTTTAGCGGTGAATTAACGCACAAGAACCATAACTTGTTTTTGTTTTCTTGATTTGTTCATTGTAACCATTATAACGAGACTTTTTTTAAATTTTAAAAATTAAACATTTACAAAAAAATTAGATACACATCAGGTGGCCTGTGTTATAATTATTTTATATTTCTTGCACATTTCAGTGCATCATTCAGCCTTTTTTTTCAATCTTGATTGTTTTCTTGTCTTGTATTTCAGTTGTAGTTTTGAAAGATTTATAAAATGATAGTTGAAACAGAAAAAAGTTGCTAGTGAATCAACACAATAAGGTGCAGGCTGACAAAGTTCTTTTGGACACATCATCAGAAGAGAAAAATGAGAGATTTTGCTGACAACTGGCAAATTCAACTCAAAGAGAAGAGGACGGCAGACAAAAACCTCAACAGACTGACCACACAATGTGAGAAAAGATTGAAGATAATTGATTCAAGACACCAGAAACTGTTGGCAATGGTTAAACATGCTTTTATGGCATTAAAAATGAAAGCAAATTCTTTTGTCTCTGTGCAGTCTGACTGGAAGGCAAAGCATTGATCAATTTAAAAAAAAACAAACAACTATATATTATATTTCAGTATTTACCATCATCTTAGTTTATTTTGTTCTTTGATTTCAATGTTTTCTGTTTAGTTGAAACTTGTATTGCTGGTCTCTTGTCAGATTTGTACACTTGCAAAAATTACTTTTTGTGAATCTGGCTTAAAAAAAGGATAAAGCAAGGCTAAGCAAATTTCCCATGTTTTAATACTGACCATCAACATTTAAGCAATAAACTCAAAATACTGCACATTATTGTCCAATTTACCAACGGGCTGATCACCCGTTTGACAGTCACTTCGATTACGGAAACAACAGCAAATGGATTGATTTGCCGTTGCCCTAAAGACGCCAATAGGCGTGATGGGAAACAATGGCAAAGAAAACCTATCTGCTGTTGCCCTAAGACGCCACTAGGCGTAATGGCCACTGACTGCTTTGACGGTCGGTGGCTAAGGACGGAAGAAGAAGAAGAAGATTGTCCAATTTAATTGATTAAATGATTCCTTACCCGTAAGCTCCCAAAGGAGCATAGGACTTGACAGATTCATGCCAAGCCTTCCTCTCCTGTACTATCCATTATGTCTTCTTTATTCCTTCATTCCTGTCTCTAGTTCCCTTCTCCACATGTTTCTCTGTCTCTTTCTGTCTCTCTTACCCTGGGAATTCCAGAATAAGGACTAGTCTTTGAATGCTATCAAGATCGGATGTCTAGCCTTCTCAAATGAGGATGAAAAAATAGGAGGTACCATGTGCAGGTTGCGCACATTAAAAATCCCACAGCAGTTGGAAATCGTAAAGAGTAGACCATAAAGGCCGCAGCCCTTGCAAAATTTAAAAATTAGAAACTTACCTGCCAGAAAAATATTTATAGAATGTGTGATTCCTTTATACACACATTGGGATTCTCGCCGGTGCTATGGAGTTTGTGCACTGTGCTGAGATCCTCCATGTGTGATTTAAGGGAGGAGATCAGAGCACTGATGGAGTTGTTCATGTGCAATGAAGATAGTCCTTAAAACAAAAACAAACAAACATACATTATTGTTGTTCTCCATATTTCTCAGCCATACAATAGTACTTGCTGTGATATTTGAGTTGAAGATTCTGTTTCTTGTGTGACTTTATTTCTTCTCAGCTCAATGAAAGCTCTTCTTGCCTTTTGTATTCTTATTTTGATTTCACGATCTGTTCCTCTAACTTTGTCTGTATTGCTCCCAAGGTCCTTTTTTTTTTTTTCGTACGCCCACTAATACTCGAGGCGAAATCTCAGGTAAATATGTCTAACCTGAGACTGATTTTACATGAGTATCCCTTTTTCCCTGTACACTGACAGGTGTCCTCTCGCCATTCAGGCAGATACTCGCCGATTTCGGAGGTACCCATTAGACCTGGGATGGCTCAGGAGCTGTTCAGGTTATTCCAGTCCCTGGTCGAAGGCACTCCATCAAATATCTTCTCCAGGGCTTGAATTATTCCAGTCCAAGTCCTGGTCGAAGACACTTCTTCAAATGAGCTCACCAGGGCTCAAACGTGGATCACCCGATCGCCAGCGCAGTGTGGTAACCATTACACGAGCGCGGCTCCTAATTTGATTTTTGATTAACACACACACACACACACAAAACATTTAGAAAAGTTGATAAAAAAATAAGCAGTAACCAAAACAAAAATTGAGCTGCATGGAAGTATGCACCTCTGACCATGATGATTTGTCCCATGTCATTCTGGTTTATCCCGAGGAGTCAGAGAAAGACAAAATCTACTTCTCCATCCAGCATATCGTAAGACACAGCTAATATGTAGTTATGTGTGGGGGGCTGGCAGCCTTGTCATGTAAAATAGATTGCTACAAAAACTACCTTTTCAATTGTGTCTCTGGTGGTTCCTTGTTCAGAGTTTCTCTGAAGTGCTCTGCCCATCTTGTTTCCTGTCCCTCTGCTGTCGTGATGAGATTACCTTGCTTATCTCTTACTAATGTAATATTGTTTGCACCTCGTTTTCCGCTGATGAATTTAGTTATTTTGTATACTGTGCTTTGTTTATTTCTCAGTGCTGCCTCCTCAGCCTGTCTTGCACTGAGGGCTTATGGAATTCCAAGCTGCATAGTGTCAATCATAAAAAGCCTCTATGCCAACTTTACATGTAGTGTTGGGCAGAGCAACCTAACCTTTGAGGTGAAGACAGGAGTACGACAGGGAAGCCCCTTATCAACCACTCTATTTTTAACAGTCATAGACTGGGTGATGCACCAGACAACAGAGGGCAGTCCAAGAGGAATAAGATGGACAACATTTTCTACATTGGAAGATCTGGAATATGCAGATGACATTGCACTGCTAGCACATTCACATCAACACATCCAGGAAAAAAACGGATAGACTTAATAAGTTTAGCCAGCAGGTGGGCTTGAACATCAATTTAAAGAAGTCTGAGGTCATGACGCTCAATGTGAGCAACCCTGAGCCCATATCAGTAAGGAATCAGCAACTGGTACAGACAGATACCTTCACATACCTAGGAAGCATAGTAACACCAGACGGCGGGGCAGGCAAAGACATCAACATCAGAATGAATAAGGCATGAACAGCCTTCTTTAGCCTAAACAACATCTGGAAGTCCTCCCAATACAGCACAAGCACAAAATTAAGATTATATCAGAGCTGTGTGCTTTCTGTGCTTCTCTATGGTGTGGAATGCTGGAGAGTTACAGAGAAGGAAATGTCGAAATTGTCCTCTTTTCACACAACATGCCTAAGAAAAATTCACCGAATCTTTTGGCCGAATACCATCACTAACCAAGATCTGCTTACTCGTAGCAAGCAAGAGGACATGCACACCATCATAGCTGGCAGACGCTGGAGCTGGGTTGGCCATGTCCTCAGAAGAGACCCCGATGCCATCACAAGAACAGCTATGCTTTGGTCCCCTGAAGGAAAACGAAAGAGAGGCCGACCAAAAACAACCTGGCGGAGAACTGTGGAGGCTGAGATGCAAAGAATGAACCAGAGTTGGGGCACTGTACGAAGGATGGCCACCGACCGAGCAAAGTGGAATCAATTTGTTGTTGCCCTAGGCGTGATGGCCACTGACTGCTTTGACGCTCGGCGGCTAAGGATCAAAGAAGACAAAAACTACCACTGTAAAAGTGCATCAAGTGTTTTGGATCCCTTCCAGCATGGAGGTCAACTGCAATGGTGGCTTTACAGAGTGAAAATGGGATGTTCAGTTATTTTTCTTGTGACCTGGCACTTGGGATTACATTTGCGCTGTATTTTACTTAACTCTTTGACTCCAGACCAACGCTCTGAGCGTTGCAAAATTCAACGCGCCGTGCCAGAGCAACGCTCAGAGCGTGGTTATTAGTTTAATTTAACGTGCCGTGCCAGAGCAACGCTCAGAGCGTGGTTATTAGTTTATCACGAATAAACCCTTCGTCCGTTTAATGCAGTTCATATTTTAAAACTTGTAGAATGACTTCCACTACTATTTAAACAACTAATTTGACTGTAGTTAAGCAGCACATGTGCGTGTTTTAATGTTATTATCACAATTTTTGTGACAATTCGCGTGTTTGCGTTTTTCGTTGTTATTGCTAGAGAAATATGTCACGCTTTATATTTACATTTTCTAAGTCTCCTAAGCAAATAATTGTGTCAAACTACTTTGAAACATTGCTGACATTGATGATGATTGTATGGTAGTCACAGTTTGTTGTCAAAATACGGAATCTGTGCAGAAAAGCTAGACACACTAGATTTAGTTGATGAGTGGGCAAAGTCATATTCTGGCCGTTCAAAAAGCAACAAAACTAGACCTACCGTAACATATAATCACTAGTTCTTGGTAGAAGATGAAGCTAGGTATACTGTTAAAACACTAAACAAGAGTAAAAAAAATGTTTTTATATGACATTATTCTTCTTTATTTATTTGAAAATTAGGGAGCCGCGCTAGCGTAGTGGTTACAACACCGCTCTGGCGACCGGGTGATACAGGATCAAACCCGGGCGACGGCATTTGAGGATTTTTCGTCGACCGGGATTTGGACTGGATTAACTCGAGACCTGGTGAGGACATTTGAAGGAGTGTCGTCGACCAGGGACTGGCGGCTCCTGAGCCAACCCAGCTGCAATGGGTACCTCCGAAATCGGCGAGTATTTGCCTGAATGGCGAGGGACACCTGTCTCTGTACAAGAAATAAAGGGATACTCACGTAAAATCAATGTCAGGTTAGACATAAAATAATAACCTGAGATTTCGCCTCGAGTATTAGCGGGCGTACGCAAAAAAAAAAAAGAAAAAAAAAAAAAAAAATTTGAAAATTACGTAGTGCACGATTGCATAATTTATTTTTTTCTTAAAAGGGACCACAGAAAAACTGGTGTGAATAACACTAAATGTACTAATTGTGGCCATAAGCATGTTTTTTTTACTTTGTATATGGATTAACTTGACGTTTGAAGACTAAAAAGAAAGTTTTATTGTCTACAACAGTAATTTGTCTTTGATAAGATCGTATTCTACAGTTAACTTTTTAGTGTTTTTCAATTTTACATGCAAAATGTTTTAAGTATAATGAACACACTTGTGTTAATACTACCAAAGACGTTATATATTACAATTCTCTATCCATTTCTCTACAGTTTGGTATATAATAAGTACATGTTCACAGAAATAGATTAACATAAAATTTACACTAAAAGTCAGTACACTTCACCGTTTAGAATTCTTCAAAAAATAATTATGGCGCAGGGTGGAAAATAATTATGGAGTCAAAGAGTTAAAGGCAAATGTGCATGCTACTTTAAAGCATTTCTCCTTTTTAAAAAAATTTAAAAAAATAAATAATGTAACCTTGCACATACTTTTCCCAAAAGTGTTAATGATATGTGGTGACATGCCGTTTATATAATATTGTTGCTACATTTTTGTCTTTTGGCTTAGCAGTAGTGTATAGACAGAACGTTTGCTGTTGTCATCCTGTTTATGTAAACCACATTTCAGACGCAAGAATATGGCATTTGTGGACTTGAACAGACCGTCACATACTGTTGTCAAAGTGACAAGACAGAGTAAATGGGACATTGGATGTGTACAGTGGAATCGACATGCCTCCCATGCATACAGATTCGTCACTGCAGTGAGTGCTTTCGTTGATTTTTATTAACGAATCTTGAGTACTGTGCATACATATCTGTTGTACTTGTGAAATATATTTTATAGTTACTGTATTCCAGTGTTTCTGGGCTCAGAGTTACTCAAGCTGTGTATAAGAGGTTGAGTGGTGTTGTTGTAAATTTTGATATGATACCTTGAGCGTCCGATTGACAGAGTGGTTAGAGCGCTGGTCTTTCACGGCCAAGGTGCCGGGTTTGATTCATGGTATCATCACGCTGCAGTCTACCCAGTGTAAATGGGTACCTGACTTTGCTCTTGAGTTAGGGCCGGAAAAGGCAGCGAGGAAGGGAACTGGTCACCCCACCTCTCGATGCTGGACCTAGTATAGTGAAGTCTCTAACACTTGACTCCCTACGGCAGTATCTGCTATGAGACTACTTTTACCTTTTTTTACCACTCATGAATGTATGATGGTTTCATCATCATCATCATTTTTCGTTGCGCTCCATACAAAACATGGGACTACCACTGCCGTTGGGTCCCTTACAGGACGTCTGCACCAAGCATTCACATGACTCTTGTAGTGGTGGCTTCTGTGGCAATTTGGTTTACATGAAGAGGTTGCCAGCCTCATGCCCAACCCTCATATTAGTCACCTTGTACACTATGCTTGAGGGTACCGTTATTTTTTTGCCTCGTCAAAGCCCCGTCACATGCTTTCAGTATTTGGAACATGCTGGGGAAAGATCTTGCTGACTGAAATCATATCTTTTCACACAAATAAAAATATAAAAAAATCTAGCTTGGTCAGAACTGCTTTGTAAAAAACGTATGGGTGAATACTGATTGAAGTATTCATTAATAGTAGTGCAGTATAAATGAGTTACAGAAATTGCTAAAATGGTTAAAAGACATCCATTAAAGACTTCATTCTTTATCAGCTGTGGCGATGTTTTGTAATGTAGTGATTTTATACGAACAGGGTTGTGTCTTGAAGGACACAGATTGGCTTTGACTTCCTTATAAGATGTGACGATGTTTTGTAATGTAGTGATTTAATACAAACGGGGTTGCATCTTGAAGGACACAGATTGGCTTTGACTTACTTATAAGATGTGACGATGTTTTGTAATGTAGTGATTTTATACAAACAGGGTTGCATCTTGAAAGACACAGATTGGCTTTCATTTCTTTATAAGATGTGATGATGTTTTGTAATGTAGTGATTTTATACAAACAGGGTTGCATCTTAAAGACACAGATTGGCTTTCATTTCCGTATAAGATGTGACGATGTTTTGTAATGTAGTGATTTTATACAAACAGGGTTGCGCCTTGAAGGACACAGATTTTGTTTGAACAGTATAGTATGTGTGTTATAATTTATCTTGGTCAAACTTTTGTTATGAAAGTTATAATTCCATGATCATTCTTTGGAACAGAAGTTATAGTTTATTACTGTCAGCCATGTATGTGTATGTTAGGTTCATTGTATCATTATCATCCTCATTTATATGAGTTATAATTTTTGTGTAATATTTTGTCACATTGATCTCGTTTTAAGAATTCTGTATCTTTTATGAAAAGAGTTATAATTTTCTAGATCATCATTTATGGCGATCATTTTCTGTTTAGTGCTTGCTTCTCGGGGCAGAGTTATTGGGTTGTAAACCAGTTAGCATTACGCTCCAGTCTACCCAGCTGTAAATGGGAACCTGACCCTGTTCTCATTAGAGAAGGCAGTGAGGAAGGGAACCAGTCAGACACACACACCCTTCCCCCCCATATCAAACCTCATGACATCTCCACCACTTTACTCTCCTTCATGCAAAGGGAATCATTATCTATTGTTGGTATTGTAATTTATTGTGCTGATCAAATACTTATTTGCACTTTAAAAATTTTTCCTTTTCAGGCATTCTGATTATTTTAATCATTTATTGTTTTCATGTAACATGACTATGTATTGTTTGTTTTTCTTTTTCTATTAGTGCAACCAAAGACTGGATGTTTTTGATTTCCGTGATGGTTCAGCATCTCATCTTTGCTCATTGAAAGCACATTCACGAACAGTTAGGTAATGTAATTCTCTCAAACACCAAACCATTTTATATTAATTTTAAAAGTATTTTGTCTCTGTTCTGAGTCGTTAATATCTTCTTCTTATGTCTCCTTGTCGCTCCATTGAGAGCATAGAGTCAGCACTGTAGTTGTTCCTAGGAAGTCTGCACCAAATGTTTTGTGCTGAGAAGCGTGGAGCCAGCACTGCAACATGTAACAAAGAAGTCTGCACCAAGCATTTGTATGTGCCTGCAGTGCTGGTTTCTGTGTCAATTAGTTTTACATGATGAGGTTGCCAGCCCCACCATAGAGTTATTAATATACATTGCATAAATTTTTAATAAAGTGCGGCCCCCTGGCCTCTAGCTTTCACTGGACACATTTATAACCAATAGCACCACATAAGGTTTGGAAACAGCAAGGAGACAGAAATGGTTGGTTATATCTTTATCATCCTTTTCCTTTATGCTCCTTATGAAGCATAGTGACACCACTAAAGCTGGCCCTCTTGCAACTTGTTTTACATTATGAGGTTGCCAGCCTCATGAAAAATCTCATATTAGTTGCCTTGTACGACATGACTGATGGTGTAGTAGCCTTAGTCTTTCTTTGTTTCTTCAAAAGCTGTCTGGCAACCGCACGGTGCAATGGTTATATCAAGAAGTTAAATATTCCCGGAATGTAAAATATTTGTAGAACGGTAGGCATTAAAGCAGGTGAATTTTTTTCTTTTAGGTGTTTGCGACATTTCCATGTGGCACGTACCTTTTAGTCATAGACATGTCTCCCTCCGTTATATCTGCCTGCCTGGAGTCAAGTAATGTAAATTATTACCAGATTGTGTCCACTGTCGATAATCTTCTATATTGTTCCTCTGGATGGTGCTTTCTTACTTCAGTTAGTGTTATTGTTGAGGATATTGTGCTTGTTACTTTGTAGCTACACAGGTGTTTGGATTCTCAGCGTCCTATCTGGTAGGGTCTGTTCCCTGCTAAATAATAGTCTATTTATGTTTCTCAGCGTCAGATCTGGTAGGGTCCGTTCCCTGCTAAATAATAGTCTATTTATGTTTCTCGGCGTCATATCTGGTAGGGTCTGTTCCCTGCTAAATAATAGTCTATTTATGTTTCTCAGCGTCATATCTGGTAGGGTCTGTTCCCTGCTAAATAATAGTCTATTTATGTTTCTCAGCGTCATATCTGGTAGGGTCTGTTCCCTGCTAAATATAGTCTATTTATGTTTCTCAGTGTCTTATTTGGTAGGGTCTGTTCCCTGCTAAATAATAGTCTATTTATGTTTCTCAGCGTCATATCTGGTAGGGTCTGTTCCCGGCTAAATAATAGTCTATTTATGTTTCTCAGCGTCATATCTGGTAGAGTCTGTTCCCTGCTAAATAATAGTCTATTTATGTTTCTCAGCGTCATTTCTGGTAGGGTCTGTTCCTGGCTAAATAATAGTCTATTTATGTTTCTCAGCGTCATATCTGGTAGAGTCTGTTCCCTGCTAAATAATAGTCTATGTTTCTCAGCGTCATTTCTGGTAGGGTCTGTTCCCGGCTAAATAATAGTCTATTTATGTTTCTCAGCGTCATATCTGGTAGAGTCTGTTCCCTGCTAAATAATAGTCTATGTTTCTCAGCGTCATTTCTGGTAGGGTCTGTTCCCGGCTAAATAATAGTCTATTTATGTTTCTCAGTGTCTTATCTGGTAGGGTCTGTTCCCTGCTAAATAATAGTCTATTTATGTTTCTCAGCGTCATATCTGGTAGAGTCTGTTCCCTGCTAAATAATAGTCTATGTTTCTCAGCGTCATTTCTGGTAGGGTCTGTTCCCGGCTAAATAATAGTCTATTTATGTTTCTCAGCGTCATATCTGGTAGAGTCTGTTCCCTGCTAAATAATAGTCTATGTTTCTCAGCGTCATTTCTGGTAGGGTCTGTTCCCTGCTAAATAATAGTCTATTTATGTTTCTCAGCGTCATATCTGGTAGAGTCTGTTCCCTGCTAAATAATAGTCTATTTATGTTTCTCAGCGTCATTTCTGGTAGGGTCTGTTCCCTGCTAAATAATAGTCTATTTATGTTTCTCAGCATCATTTCTGGTAGAGTCTGTTCCCTGCTAAATAATAGTCTATTTATGTTTCTCAGCGTCATTTCTGGTAGGGTCTGTTCCCTGCTAAATAATAGTCTATTTATGTTGACTTGCTAATGTACTCATCAGCAAATTTGCTTTTCTTCAGTTTACGAGGCAGTGTTTGTGAGCCATGCCATTGTCTGTCTTCTGTAAGAGTTTAGCCATTGGCTTCCAGGGTTTGCAAGTATGCATTAAAACTTTGACTAAACAACAGAGCATGAAGCCACCACAGTAGCTAGTCCCCTTGCAGGAAGTCTACATAAAACATTCACATGCCCTTGCAGTGGTGGGTTCTGGGGTAATGTGTTTCACATGATGAGGTCCCCTTGCAGATCATAATATTAGTCACATTGTATGACCTGCCTTAGGCTGCATTAGTTCTATTCTTTCTTTATTTCTTCAGAGACCCACAGGAACTGCTCGGGGCTGAAAGTTTGATAGCAGTATGTAAATATTTCAAATCTAGTGGACAATTTTCTTTTGGTCTGCGTTCCCTTTATCATCATCACCACTGCTTCCTATAGAATGTGGGCCTTAAGTCAGCTCACGCTAAGCCCTCTTGTACTGTGCCAGCCAGCCAGGTACTCTCCCTGTTCTCTTTTTCCTGTTAAAGTCTGTCTCCCAGTTCTCTTATCCATGTTTTATTATTATTGTTAGTTCTATTTATTTATGAGCACTTGATTGGCTAAACAGTTAAGAGTACTTTCCTCTCTCGGCGAAGTTACTGGGTTCTGGGATCAAAACCTGGTAGGGCCATGCTCCAGCCTGCCCAGTTGTAAATGGGGTTCCTGACTGCTGTTCAGATAGGCAAGGCATAAGGCAGCGAGGAATGGAACAGGTCACCTCACGTCATAAAAAAAGCTTTAGGGTTTTGAAGTCTCTAACACTTCACTTCCTGTGGCAGTATCTGCTGTGGGCGTAACTTTATATTTATTTATAGTTATATTTGGCTTCTAATTGTTTGTCATGTTGAGGGCTGAGACTTTGAGTTTCTCATAACCAGCATACATTAGAAAGGGTGCTGTCAAGATGTGATGAGAATTTAGAGGCACCTCAAGTCTCACGTGGGAGGTGATTACATGCAAATGCTGGGATTTGCTTTAGCCAGCATCTAATGTCTGGCCAGGATAGCTCACTGTGATAGTTATCAACCTTAATTTGAATTCGTTGAAATGTTGTTTTCTGAGCCCAGCAAAGAGCTTGCTGTGTCAGCCCTTTTAACTTATATTTTCCTTATTCTTTATTATTGTTCCTCTCTCTCTTCTTTTTGAGATTTATCTGGGGTTCAGAGGATAAACCTTTTCTTAGTAAGTTCCTTTCTGTTTGGTCCTCATTTTTAAAAGGCTTTTCACTCTTTTAATTATTTCTTATTTCTCTGTTCTGGGAAAGCCATATGCAATGCAGTGTAGTAAGCAAGCACATGGATCTGGGAGTCTTGGGTTTCAGTCTAATTGAATTGTGGATTTTGTTATTGTGATACGAGGGACGGTCAAAAAGTAATGCCTCGTAATTTTTAATTTCATTCAATAGGCAAGAAAACAGATAAAATTCACATTGAAATGTAGCCCCAAGTCTGAACTTCAAAAATTTATTTCTCAATGTAGTCTCCGTTATTTGTTACAGTTTTTTTTCCATTTTCTCACAAGGGTATGTATCCCCGCACTGTAAAAATTTGTGTCCTTTTTCCTAAACCACTGGCGTACGGCGCGTTTAAGGGTCTCGGTGTCCTCAAAGTGATGTCCACGAAGATCTTCTTTCAGTGGTCCAAACAGATGGAAGTCAGAAGGTGCAAGATCGGGACTGTAAGGGGGATGTGGTAATAATGTCCAGCCAAATTCTGCAATTGCATCAATGGTGCGTTTAGCGGTGTGTGGCGTGGCATTATCGTGCAACAGTAGTGCAGTTCTCTGATCTTTTAATGTGTAAAGTCGCCGAAGACGACCTCTAAGCTTCTTCAAAGTTTCAATGTAACGGTCTGCATTCACCGTGTTTCCCTGTTCCAAGAAGTCGAGAAGAATCACACCCTTCTCATCCCAAAACACGGAGGCCATAACTTTCCCTACAGATGGTGAACTTTTGAACTTCTTTCTTGTCGGCGATGTTGTGTGATGCCATTCCATTGACTGCCTCTTGGATTCTGGTTCAAAAAATGAACCCAAGTCTCATCACCTGTCACAATATTCGTTAAAAACTCTTCTCCTTCAGTTTCATAACGATGCAGGAGGTTGATGACTATGGTTTTCATTGTTTCTTTATGTCTGTCTGTCAACATTCTATGACATAACGTTGTTTTAACCGAACGTCTTTGGCAGCCATTTTTAAACTGTTACAATTGTGCCACCTGTTACTGAAACAGGTTGGTAATGCTATACAATGCAGAAGAGTATTTGAGGAATCCTGCTAAATTTACAAATTGCACACCGATGCAGTATTTACATACATAAAAAAATAGGAGGCATTACTTTTTGACCTTCCCTCGTAAATTGCTTTACTAGTTTGAGTCCTTGTGAACTGTCAGTGCCAATCAGATTTTCCATATTCATTGCTACATTGCAGTTATTGGAATAATGTTCCAGCTTTTATCTCTCTTGGTCATACTTCTTGCAGTCCAATAGAAAGTGTTTAATAGTGTAATGCAGTGTTTCTTAACCTTTTGGAAGTCCTGCACCCATGTACAGCACTTTATGGAGCCTCGCACCCCTTTAGAGCATTTTAAGATGCAACACACCCTATTAACATCTAGCTTGCGAAATATGCCAGAAAAGAGACTCATGCAATAAAGGTATGCTTTAAGAAAATGTTATTTACTACATGTGACTAAGGTTCAGTATCTTAATTCATGTTGCCAATGTTCTATTTTATACAAAAGCTTCTGTGCATTATATAGTGTTTATGATGATTCGCTTTCTTCAATATCTGCATGTCTTGCACTCCTGAAGAGTGGGTCTCGCATCCCCGGGGGGGTTAAGAAGCACTGGTGTAATGTTTAGACACTCTTCACATATGCGTTCCTGTGTCCTCCGTTCTGGTTCCTAGTCAGAGCCATAGCAGCTTTTTATGAACTGGTGCTTTCAGTTCTTCTTGTATTTGGCATTTTTTTGTTTGGTATTTTTGGTAATATATGTGTTCATTTCATCAATGAACTGGCCGTAGAAGCTGAAAATGCTGCAAGAACTGGTAATAGTAGGTGCCTTTATCAAATTACAAAACAACTATGTCACCAGCCTACTGCTATGGAAACACCTGTTAAAGGTAAATTAGGGAATTCAATACCAACAGAAAAAGAACAAATGAAGAGATGGGCTGAGCACTTCATGGAGGTGCTAAACAGACCACCACCAACAGTAACACCTGATTTTAATAATGAAACATCCACAACCACTTTGCCAATAACTTGCGATGAATTCACGCTGGACGAGATCAAACAAGCCGTTAAAAGATTAAAAAATTTTAAAGCTGCTGGAGTTGACGAAATTTCAGGGGAAATGATTAAAGCAGTTAATGACAACAACCTCTTGAGAATTTTAGATATTATAAATGAAGTATGGAGAGAAGAACAACCACCACAAACAATGGAAAGACAGTATTATTGTAAAGTTACCGAAGAAAGGTGATCTATCAGACTGTAATAACTGGCGTGGTATATCTCTATTATCAGTACCTGGAAAATTATTATGTTGCATGATGTTAGAAAGACTTAAATTGCATGCTGACGAAAAGATCAGAGAAGAACAAGCGGGTTTCAGGCCGAAACGATCATGTATTGATCAAATATTCACACTAAGAACAATTATAGAAGAATCAGTGGAAAGGCAATCGCCACTTATTATCACCTTCGTCGATTTTCAAAAAGCCTTTGATAGTCTACACCGCCCATCATTGTGGAAGATACTTACAATCTATGGTTTTCCAACAAAATATGTGAATATAATCAAAGCGCTATATGACAATGCAAGATGTTGTGTTAGAACAAATAAAGGGAATACAGAATGGTTTACAGTAGAAACAGGGGTGAAACAAGGCTGTATTATGTCACCACTACTTTTTGGAATAGCTATTGATTGGGTTATGAGAAACTATACCCACAATGAACAATTGGGTATAAAATGGACAAATGGAAAATTCCTGGGGGACCTGGATTTCGCAGATGATGTAGCATTCTTAAGTTCAACACCAAGACAATCCCAAGAAGCAATAAATAATTTGTGTCATCTCTCGGTTAAAATTGGTCTCCAAATAAATGCCTCTAAAACTAAAGCTATGAATTTTTCTAACGAGACCTTTGATATCATCTTGAACGGGGAAAAAAAACTACAGAAAGTTGAAAGTTTCAATTATTTAGGCAGTAAAATGACTCAGGATGGTGACACAACAAGAGAAATCCATACTAGAATTGCTTTGGCAGCTAGCGCCTTCAATAGATTATCTAACATTTGGAAATTACGATCATTGAATATACATACCAAGCTTCGTCTGTTTAATTCAAATGTTATCTCAGTGTTAACATACGGCTGTGAGAGTTGGAAAATAACAAAATCATTGGAGAACAAGCTGAATACATTCGAGAACAAATGTCTTAGAAAACTCATGAACATCAGTTGGAAAGAATTCAAGACTAATCGACAAATAAGAGAAGACTCTAGGCAGAAATATGTCTCCGACTATATAAGGAAAAGACGATGGTCATATATCGGTCATGTCCTACGAATGCAAAACAACAGAATACCACTACAGGCGCTCACTTGGGTTCCTGAGGGTAAGCGGAAAAAAGGAAGACCAAAAGAAACACTCAGAAGAACAATAATAAGAGAAGGAAGAACGTTGGGCCTAAATAATGTGCAAGAGCTAAGAGGAGTGGCGTCACAACGAACAACCTGGAGAGCACTGGTTTCTGCCTTATGCGCCGTGTTTGGCGCTTAAAGAATTTATTATTATTATTATTATGTGTTCCTCCTGTTTTTGCTCTGGTCCCATGCTTCTATCCTTTCTTAAGTTATGTCCTTTACAATGAAGTTCTTTATTTGAGATCTGGGATGCTTTAACACCCAATACCCCTTTGACTTTCTATATGCTTATATTACGTAATTCTTAATTTCTACTACCATTTTGTTTCTTCGCTGCTCCTGTCTTCCTCTAGCTGCTCTGTCTTTTTTATTTATTTATTCTTTTGTGTTCTTACTTTTATACTGTATCGATGCATGCTAGGCCTTTTGTGTGGCCATCATATTTACATTGGAATCGATGACAGCAACTTCAGATATTTCCTTATTTTCAGGTCATATCGTTTTTAGGTATTTAACTTAACTCTCACCTTTTTTCTCTTCTGTTTTAATTTGTTTGTCCCTGATGAAGGCCTTGTGGCTGTAACATCAGCATTTTCTTTTTCCAGTGTCCTAGTATGGGTGGATTACCTGTTTTTAAATTCCCCAGATGCTATGTATGCTAAGGCTGTACCCAACATCATAGGTATGCGGTGTTACAGTGTGTGTAAAGGTTAAAAAGTAAATGCTTTGCTCAGTTATAAATTATGAATACATGAATTAAATAAGTTTCATTTGTTACATGATGTGTACAAAAGTTGTATCATCATCATCTCATCTCAACCCATAACCCGTCATGGGTCGTAGGGGTGCCATGGTGGAAGCATCAGCAGACAGGGTCCTCCACTGCTCTCTATTCTCAGCAATGCGTACAAGTGTGGAGAAACTGTGTCCTGCCCATTCTTTGATGTTATCAGCCCAGGATTTTCTTTGCCTTCCTCTTCTCCGTTTACCTTCGACTGTTCCCTGGAGGATCGTTTTCGAAAGGGAGTCATGACGAGTTACATGCCCAAACCAGGCAAGCTTTCGACGTTTCACTATTGACAAAAGTGGTTATTGATGGCCTGCATAGGTGTTTATCTTCTCTCTAACATAGACATTTGTTTTGTGCTCTTTATAGCAAATGCGCAAAATTCTTCTATAACATTTATGCTCGAAAGCCTGAATCCTTCGCTCTGTATCTGCAGTGTGAGTGTCCAGCCCTCACACCCATACAAGAGAATAGATAATACAAGTGATTTGTATAATTTGATCTTCACAGGAAAACTGATGTTACTTTTCCAGATCACATTCAACCTTGTCATGGCAGCTGAGGCCATCTCAAGTCTTGTCTTGATTTCTTTATTTGATCTTCCATCACTACATATAGTGGACCCGAGATATTTAAAGGTGTTAACTTCTTCTAACGTTTGCCCATTTAACGTAATGTTGGTCGGAACATGTTTCTTATGGCTATTCACCAATATCTTGCTTTTTTCTATATTAATTTCCATCCCATATGTTCTTGTTACTTTCTCCAGTCTAGAGGTAAGGTCTTGAAGTTCTGATTCTGTTCCAGCTATCAGATCAATATCATCAGCAAAACGTAGATTGCACAGAGGTCGGCCTCCAATCGATATGGTTGATTTATAATCGTAGAGAGCCTCCTGCATAATATGTTCTAGATAAATGTTAAAGAGCACTGGTGACAGGATACATCCCTGGCGAACTCCTACAGTTGTTTTGAAAAATTCTCCAATGTCATTGCTTGCAAAAACAGCACTGCTTGCGTCCTTGTATAGTGCTTCAATGATATCTATGATGTTGGTATCAAAATTGAATTTTCTCATTATTTGCCATAAACCTTCATGCCAGACTCGATCGAAGGCTTTTGTGAAATCGATGAAGTTATGGTATAAATCATGTTGATGCTGGAGATGTTTTTTATATTACTTTTTTAAGATTAAAAACATGAACAACTTGTTAAGATTGTGAAAGGAATCACTTGAAGAAAAATTTTGATTTTTCATTACTTATTTTCTTCTGTCTAGTGATATTGACTGGTCTCCCTTTGATGTAAATATTGTTGCCTCGTGTTCTGTTGATGCATTCACATATTTTTGGGACGTAAGGTGTGTATTTAACAGTTGCAAGGTTTGTATATTTATAAAAACCATCTTTAGATTTTTTTATGACACTTACCAATCCCATTATCTATTGTTATGAGTTTTATTTTAATATAAATCATGAAATAGCGCAGATGTTCATGTCTGCTCATGCAGGCATTGGCGGTTACAATAATAAGGAAATAACTTTGATCTTCATAGAAACTTATTTCTTTTTTGGCTGCATTATCTTTTATTTTTTCTTTGGATAGCAGAATTAGTTTTTCTTAATGAAACTTGTTTCCATGAATGGCTTTTTTACTTACTCAGTCATCCTCTTCTACCTCTGGGATGTAGTGGTATTACCTTGGGGTGTAGAGGTAAACAGTTTTCAATAGTGATTTACTGCTTTGTGTTATAATTTTACTATCAAGTAGAATGATGAAGTTTGTTTGTTGCATACAGTTATTGTTAAGTAGATTGAGAACACCGGATAATAAAGTTTTGGATTACTGCCATAATTTAATACATGAAACAATTAACAGTTTATCTTTAAGATGCATCAAACATAGTTTGTAAAGAGATTTGAATGCATCCACTTATAATGCAGGACATGAATATTTGTTCTCCTGTTTTTCAAATTTTCATGTTGCAGTTTTCATTGTTTTCTTTTCTTTTTTGCAGAGATTCAAAGAAACCAGTGAAATCATTCCAAACAGTTTGTAAGCATTTAGCAACTAATCACTGTAATGTGAACATACATTTAAAACTTGGGGGGGGGGGGAGGGGGGGGGGGGGGGAAGGAGAAGAAGAAGAGATACGGTCTTGAATGTCCTTAAGGTTTCACATGCTGAATGTTAAACATTTTTAATTGCTCCAGTATTTTTTATAAACTAAACCTGACAGTTTAAGAGAATAATGTGGAATGGAAAAGCCTACAATGATTGATGGTAATTTGAGATGTGAATTCCTACAGTATGTCTAAGAAATATTTGTATGCAGTAGTAGTAATTTTCAAATTATTCTTGCATATAGAACATCTACACCTAATTATACTTTATTTGGAAAATTAACTGTCTTTATTATCAGTGTCCTTTAGCTCCCCAAGGAGCATAGGCCTTCAGCATACTCATGCCAAGTCCTCCTGTTCTGTGTCATCAGTTCCACATCTTTACCATGTTTTCCTGATAACTTTAATTTCTGTCTTTAGCTCTCTTCTCCATATGTTTTTTCTGCCTCCCTCTTCCTCTCTTACCCTGGGGATTCCAGAACTAGGACTGCCTTGTAAATCTGTCAGCAGTTTTTTCTCAGTATGTATTTTAACCATCGCCAGCATCTTCTTCTCATCTCTTGTTCCACTAGCACTTAAATAAGTATTACACACACATAAATAAAGGTATATTTGCAGGCACTTGTGAATAATAATGAAGTAGAAAACTAGACAACAGAAAAACAACAGACGTGAGTGGCTTACCGGGGAATTGAACCCAGGACCTTCCGTGCGGCACTCCTCACCTAGCTATGGAAGCGAATCACACTATCCTCCCTGCCAGCTAAGCACCACACTAAGATGGCAGGGAGGATAGTGTGATTTGCTTCCATAGCTAGGTGGGGGTGCTGCACGGAAGGTCATGGGTTCAATTCCCTGGTAAGCCACTCACGTCTGTTGTTTTTCTGTTGTCTAGTTTTCTACTTCTTTATTATTCACGAATGCCTGCAAATATACCTTTCTTTATGTGTGTGTAATATTTATTTACTGTTTACTGGCCTCGGGTTTCCTTTCTCCACTAGCACTTGCCTGATTCTTGTCTTCAGTTTCACATTGGTGATACTGACGTACGATTTCAATCCTTCTTTTCTATGCAAGCACTCATGTATAAAAGTCTGTACTGTTTTGCTTGTTGTTTTTGTTGTTCTCTATCTGTCATAGCCATACAGTTGGACTGACTTTACATTTGAAAATTACCAACACAAAAATAAGTCAAAAGATAATGCACAACGTCATATTAGTTGCCTTGCACGATATTTCTGAGAGAGCAGTAACTTATTCTTTCATTGTCTTATAAGAGACCACCGGGTTATTGTTAACTAAAAGATTGCAATCCAGATTTTCATTTTTAACTGTGACTCATTGAAGTTTGTGATCCTGGTTGAGTTAAGCTTATTTATAAAGTTTCAATTCAAAGCTTCATAAGGTGTTCCATAGAAGCAGGGTTTACAAAAAAAAATTTAGGTTGCAATATGTTTTAATTTAGATTACCTGCCAATGTGGATCTGATGACAGGAACCAGACAAGCACCAGTGGTACAGAAGATGCTGGTGATAGGACACACAATGAGAAAAGCTGTTCATAGCTTTACAAGGCGGTCCTTGTTCTGGAATCCACAGGGCAAGAGAGGTAGCGGGAGACCATAAAACACACGGAGAAGAGAACTGGAGACAGAAATGACAGGGAAAGATCTTGAGTGGATGACACAGGACAGGAGGACTTGGCACAAATATATTTGACAGCTAGAAGGAGAGTGATTATTGGGGAGCTGAGGGAGTAGTGATGGTGAACGGTTTCATTTGTAACTTGTAACTGTCAAGGTAATGTACATGTCATTATAATTTATTGTTTTTAAATCAGCTGGTGCATCTCAGGTCAAGTGCCGTTGATCTCTTTCATTTTGTTCTTTTTTCTTTCTGTTTACTTTCTTTTTATTTCTGTTTTCTTTCTTTTTTTCTTTCTTTTATCTTTTGTTATCTAAATAACCAAAACCTATTCCCAATCCTCAATATTCCACCCAAATAAAACACACCATTATACCCATCTCCCCAATAAACCCTATATCTATCACCAAAAAATAAACTCTACAATATTACCCTTACACTCATCCTATTATACCACACAAATCCATCTACCCCTCTACTAAATCTAACCATCTACCATAATAACAATCAAAAAACCAATAACAAATATATACATTTCACCTTCAACTCAATACATACTAAAATCCCAACACAACACAAAAATACACAAACCCACACCAATCCCACACAATATACCAATAAAATTACCTAAAAAATCCCCAAACAAACAACCCCTATACCCAACCACTTCCCAATACCACATATCCCCTCACACCCTACCCCTCCTACCACCTTACCCTTAAATTCACTAACCCTCCCACTCTTCACAATCTCCACATTAAAACTACCTCAAAAATCACTCCATTTC
>JAMPIV010023209.1:0-58453 GCA_024509875.1 Oreohelix idahoensis | reverse complement strand
TATGTCTCCTAGAGTGAAGCAGATTATTGTGTAAGACTCTCTCAGTCATATGCTTCGAAAGGTTCCTCCAAAATGGATGGCGGGGACAGTTATGAATGGAAACCTCATAGCGAGCCTCAATTCTCTTCAGGGAGAAACTGGTCGGTGGATCTACTGTCCTGGTCATGACAGGGGGTTACAGTGGGCATGCAGAAGAGACCTACAAGAAAGGGAGACTAGCTTCAAGAGCACCCATAGAAGGATGCATTGGAATATGGATAAAGGAGAGTGATACTCGAGGACAAAATTAATGATCGCCTATTTAGAGAATGCCCACTGCAAGCAATGATGAATCATCAAGGGCTATAGACTGCTGGAGTTTGGGCATTAGGTGGTATTGTAAGATCTGGCCCAGGGATGAATGTAAGTAATGGGATGCATCCAAGTGTATATTAGAGGCAGCATGTCAAACAAGAAACAATTATAATCATTTACCCTAGATCGATATTTGTTGAGATGTGAGCACTGTGGGTTATGCCCAGAGGTGACAGGTTGATATCAATATTGATCGACCAATAACAAATATATCTAACATTTTTTTTTGAATATTAATTTTAAACAAAATAGTTGTAAAAAACTCAGAATGTTTTACATAATAACCCAGTTAGTTAAGCATTATTTTACCAAATTAAATTACATCGCAAACTGAGTTTTAAAAGTGTTAATAAAAATTTAATTAATTGACATGGAATGACACAAATGTAACATTTACAAGTATTCAGAGAAATATCTTTGAGAATATCTGATATCTCCAGAAATGTTTGTGAAAGGACCTTTGCAAAGCGTTACGCAATTTAGTGGAAAAAGATAAAATTTAGACCATCGTCCCGCCTATACTTAGTGGAACACAGCAAGATTTTCTTTTTGTGTGCATACAATATAGTATAAAATAATAAATGTTTATGGTTCTGTGTGAAATATATTTTCGTAGATATTGAGGAAACCTAATAGAAATAAATATAGTTTGGATTATAATTTTTAACTAAAAACTATAATTTTTTCATGTTTACAAACTAATAAAATCAAAATTCAACAGTCAACACTGCATCACCTAGTTCCTGGAAATGTGGACAAATGCAAAAAACTGGCTGGAAAATTCTTTCTTTTTCTTTTGCTTTTATTATTGAATCACAGAAGGTGCATTAGGCCCACCATTGCAAACTAGTACCCTTGCTGAAAAACCTGCACCCTAAGCAAGTCATGTTACTCTTTCATTTAATCTCTTACTATAAGGGAAGCCCTAAAAAACCGCGTTTTTAGCGCGCGAGTTTAGCTATTGTTACCCGTCGCGCGAAACGTTCAAAGGGGCGAGCTCGGTAAAATTGGTACTAAAAAACCCGCGGCAACTTCACGGGGCTCTTGCTTGATTGTAAGAGTTAAAGTTAGTTAAAGTTCTACCAAATGAGGCTATGGTACTGAAAACTGCTCCTTTTGTTTAAATGGATGGTTTTTAAAAAATAATTAGGTTTACCAAGTTTATATGTGAATCCAGTTCAGAGTTTGAGTTTAGTTGATTCAAATAAACGTTCCATGCCTCAAATACACAAGCAACATTACTGTTCATATGGAGAGTTAAACTAAGACAATAATAATCCTATTTATATCTTCCTTCAAAATGTGTAAACTAACAGAATAACAGAGAATTTATAAAAATGATATAAATAAACCAATTTTATCCAAATTACTATACCCAGGAACATACAAGATAAAAGAAAATGGCACATTTATTTTGGGACTAAATAACTTCACTGCAGGAACATATAAGATAGGATATTACTTTACCTCACTGCGGTTAATGTGTTCACTGGTTATATTGGATTTGCACTTATTAGACTTAGTATCTTACTGTCTTAGGGAATTTGCTATTACATGTCACAATAATTGTAAAGATTAGACTAATATCTCACTGCAGGAATGTTTTCAAAGGGTATAAAAGATTGCATAGATTTGGAGCCTATTAATCTATTCAGTGTAGTAATGCCTTTACAGGTACAAGAATTGCCTATTATACTAATATATGTACTGCAGGAATGGTTTCATAGGCATGATGATTGCGCCAAATTTATGACTCTATTATCGTAACTACTGGAATGTTTTAGCGAGTATAAGAGAATTGGCATTAGTATTAGACTAATATCTGTTCACTGTCATGAATGTTTCATAGGTAATAATCAGATGCTCTACACATTATGGTTTGTACATATTTAGGAAGTAGGATTAAAAAAAAGGTCTTTGCTTTTTTAATTAACACAACAACACACCAATAAGAAAACTATCTGTTAATACATACTGTTTATATGGTTTCGGTACAATAAGCCACCAGGTACACATACTGAGACATCCGTTCAAAATTAAATTAATTCAGTTTATTATTATGGCTTGATAGTTGCAAACTATTTGATGAAAGTTCGCGTGGCCAGCCATATGTGGGGAAACCTATAACTTCTCCATGCACATCACTTGCTGCGTTTCAGAGATAAACACCTTAGAAACTAATTGTTATTATACTCATAATTACAGAAAAAGGAAACCTGTGTAGTTTTTCAGCTTGGCCTCTGTGTGAGGACTCAAAGAATATGTCTACTCTGATCTAGGAGAACATGTCATACTATTATGAGTAATGTGGCATGAGATACTGGCAACCAATCATGAGAGTATAAACAACATGTTGCTTCCATAAAACCATGTGCCTACAAGAGCCTTGTTTCATTGCATCGTACAAAGCTTCCTGCACAGGGGGACCAGCTCCATGCTCCATAGGGAGTACAAATGGAAATTGATTGATGATGAATTACAGAAGAAAGAGAATAGGATAACAAAGCAGCAAAATGAAAAACCAATAAATTATAGACAACTATTAATTTAAAAGCAAATTAACAGCCAATAATATTTTTAAAAATATGTATACCATTAGGATTAAGCTATTAGTAAACTAATAAAAACACATTGAAACTACCTGAAGAATACAATGAAAAGAAAGGACCATTAGGCATTACACAAGTAATGTGCTCACAAAAGAACCTTGTCCTCACCTATGCAAGAACAAAAGGAACAGTATTGATATGGGTACAACACTTTAGCTGAGAAGAATGTTAATCTTAGATGTTTTTTTATTTCAAAGTTATAATATTCATCACGGAAATACATATAATGCTGGACAATTTTTACTATTTTTTCTCTAAAAGTTTCCGCTCCAATCAGGACATGTGCTCATAATATGTTTGTGTTATCAATTTCAAGTCAATTTATGGTTATTATGTGTCTGTCATCTTTACTAACCTCTGTCACTTTTACGCTCAACCATTTCTGTAGCAATATGCCCCATTATACCCTTCCACCTGATTTTAAAAGACATACTGATTTGTTGATTGATAAATCTGTCAGATCTCGTCAAGATTATTGTCATAAATATGAATTATATGTGCAGGCTGAAATTGGAGTGGAATGTATTGTGGGAATATAAATCCCCGTTGGCCCCTCTAAGAGGTTACTGGCTCATTGTAGAGTATGAAAGGCACTGACTTAGGTGTAAAAAAGAGAAGATGGAATCCCTAACTTAAGAATAAAAGGAAGATTTCAAGGGTATTCTGGTCTCTGGGACAATTTCCCTTTAGGAGTTCTCAAAATAGTATGGATAATTCCCCAAACTCCCTCGTTAGGAATGGAAGACAATCTATGATACGATAAAATGCTCACAGAATAAATGTTATAAAACTCTAATGTGATGTAAACTAAGATGATGTATTTTGTATGTTTCCTAAATGTAGAAAGTGAGCAGCTGAAGGATAAATAATGTTGGTGACACAATAAATCACTGATGTTAAAAGATAACGACTAATTAATCAACTAATTAATTATTCAAGAGTCACTTGAATGGTGGGGCTGGACTTTGTGAAATATATTGAGCACAATCAACAAAATGAATGTCCTTAGTTCTCGCAAATGATTACACAAAGCACTTGGCGATGATGAACTGGCAATTATACTGCTCCACAGCTAATAAATAAGACATGAACCTATGACACAGTCTGGGACAAGTTTATGAGATCTCCGTATAGGCTTTTCATTTGTGTAGCACATAAGAATAAAGAGTGAGAAGGGGAAAGTTTTGAGATCAGTTGGACGTGGCTAGCCCTGCAGATGTTAAAGCCTAGAAAAATTAAATAACTGAAATGATGAGTTTTCCATTTTTCAACCTCTTATCTAGCTAGGATGATAGCCAGAAATTTTTATTAAAGAGCAGTAAAATTGTGGAGTTCTGCAAGTACTAACTTTTCATTTGAGAGAAAATCTTAAATGGTGTAAAAAAACTGTTTTTTCATCCTTCATTTTTTTTTTCCTCTCACAATAAAATATGTAAGCCGTCCATCGAGTTTATTTAGCATCTGTTTAGTTTTTTTTTAAATTAGCCTCTTTCGGGAGCTGCGCTGGTGAAATGGTTACCACACTGCGCTGGCGATCGGTGTGGGTGATCCAGGTTCAAGCCCGGGCGAGATACATTTGAATGAGTGTCGTCGTTGACCAGGACTTGGACTGGGAATTTAATTCAAGCCCTGGCAAAGACATTTTGAAGGAGTGTCATCGACCAGGGACTGGAGGCTCCTGAGCCGACCCCTAGCTCTAATGGGTACCCTCCGAAGACGGCGAGTATCTGCCTGAATGGGCAAATGGACACCTATCAGTGTTACAGCGGAAAAATGGATACTCATGTAAAAAAATCAGTCTCTGGGGTTAGATATACTAACCGGAGATTCTCGACTCGAGTATTAGCGGGTAGCGGGCGCGTGCGTGAAGAAAAAAACAAAAAGGACAATCCTCTTTTAGAGAGAAGCGTTTTAACATTATTCTACTATGTTTAAAAAGCTCTTCTCTTGACATTTAAATATAAGCTTGTTTTTCATATCCAAAATCTCTTGTCTTTGTGCAGTTTAATTTTCTTATTCAAGCAACCCCAGCTTGGTGCTACTTATCTGGCTAAGTCAGTAGCAGTTAATTTCTTATTCAAGCAAACCCAGCTTGGTGCTACTTATCTGGCTAAGTCAGTAGCAGTTAATTTCTTATTCAAGCAACCCCAGCTTGGTGCTACTTATCTGGCTAAGTCAGTAGCAGTTAATTTCTTATTCAAGCAAACCCAGCTTGGTGCTACTTATCTGGCTAAGTCCAGTTCTTCATTTGTCAGGCAGTTTTGTGAAATACATCGGCATCACATCTTCAAGTTTGTTTCATCCATACTTGCAAACACTGCCTTGCACCAAACAATTAATATTTTATGTTTTTCTGTACACTGATTTCAGACCTTCACTTTTAAACTATGTGAAAGTTGTGAGCATAGAACAGAAGCTCAGTTCCTGCTAAAACTAAGTGAGCGTCATTTTATGAGATACTATTCAACCAAGCCACAGCAGTAATTCAACATTCTCTAGTGTAATTGTTTTTCTTTTAAATGAGACATTTCATGAATAACTGAAGGTTAGTCCTTGAAGGTGCTGATGATGCCTTGAAACAATGGTTGCAGATGATATGATGCTGGCAGGCAAAAACAAAACAGCAAACAGGGACAAATGTGCATAATATTTACAGTGTACAGCTATTTCGGGCAAGTAAGTTCAGGGATGTTTCAACCAATATGTGTCCTTTCTGAACTAAAGAGAGTTATCAGTTTTTGACAATTTGTATATGTTTTATAAGTTTGGCTTTGTTAATGCTTGAATACTGAATTGTTTAGATAACAGAGGAAGCATGCACTACCAAAGGTCAAACCAGGATACATATTACTGAGCATGTGAGTGTGTGTATTTATGTGTATATAAATATGTATAAGAAGTAAGATATAGCAATATAACCTTTGTGATTTTTAAAAAAAGTGATTTACAAACAGTATAAACACTTTTTAAATATATCTGTAAATATGTCTGTCTATTGGAATGTCTGATACCATAAACAGCGGCATTAAAGTAAAATATCTAGAACAGGGTATGAAATGCACTCAAATGCTGTTACAGGCATGTATAAAATATATGACTAGTATCCTGGCTGTGGAGCAGGAGTAAACATTTTAAAAAAAGCAAGAATTATAATGCATGTTAAATGAAGTGAAAAAGTAGTAGAAAAAACTCATGATAAATAAAGAAAGCACCACTGAGTATACAGCAATGTTAACAGAAGTACTGATGGTTGACGTAAATACAAAACAACAAATTAAAAATTGTATACAGACCAAAAAAAAGTCTGATTTGTACAAATGTTTGAACATTATTTTAATTAATTAGAATTCAAGCAGACAATAAAACCCACTATTCTCTTAAAAATATATGAAGTAAGGTCTCAGGCTACAAACGATGTTCCATTCTTAAGCATTTTCGTAACCCGTATGTGGATGCAAGCTGGAATTTGTGTTACGCTTGTATTATCTGCAGTCAGGCATTTTTTCCCTGAATAAACCCATATTGCATCTACAGTGAACACTTGTTCAAACACAATAAACCCCTCTTTCTTATCTTGTTTTTTCTTGGATCCTTAGCTGACTGACAAAGCAATCAATTACCATCACACCTAGTGGTGTCTTGCAGGGCAGCAAACAAACTGTCTCTACTTTGCTAGGTCGGTGACCCACCATCCTTTGTTCAATCATTTAACAACTACACTGGTTATCATGCTTTGCATCTCAGCCTTCATTATCAGTTCTACATCAAGTTTTTATTTGTCAGTCTCTCACTTTAGCACCTTCATCAAAACCTTCTAGAGTCCATATGAATGGCAGTTCTTTGTGATTAGCATCGGCCCCCAAAGTATCTCCTCTGTTTATGTAAAGGGCTGACTTACCTGTCTATGTAAAAAAAGCAATCATGCTATGGAAACAGCAAATTTTTTTTCTTATAATCAGCATAAACACCAGGAAATTCAATTTCTGCAGCCATTTCCAAATTAGCTGCATCATTTGCCATTTTTGCATGATGTAAATTAGCTCTCAATCTGAAAGAATTAAACCAACTCCTACTAGCACTGAACTTTCACTGTATTCACCTTCCTCCCCTTAACTCTTTGACTCTGGAACAACTCTCAGAGTGGTGGTCAGATTTGACAACTGTGCCAAAACAACTCTCTGAGCGTTGTTTTTAGTCTATCACGAATTAAAATTAGGGCACAGTGTGGAAAATAATTGTGGAGTCAAAGAGTTAAGCTGCCTATAAGTTTTCATAAAGCATTATACCCTTCAGCTTAACCAAGTTCTGACTAATCAGGCCCTCAGCAACCGAAGAACATTGCAACCTGAGACCTTGCAGTTTTTACAGTGATATTTCTTTACACGAAAGAAAAAATCCAATTGGTCACAAACAGTAAAGCAAAGTATCTCCCATATTTTGCCATTAAATTTAATGGAGTGATATGTAATCAATTTTATTTTAGCCATATTACACTGCCAACTGGTCAGATGTGTTGCAACTGGGTTCCTCATGGGGCATGAATCTGTTCTCCCACATCAAAAAGTGGGTATGCTGACAGAGGTTCCCAACCTTTTTTGAATGGCAGCATCTTACTAAACCTGCAGGATTACACTTGATAGCAATTAGGATTATATTATTGGTACCATACAAGCACAGTATGTAACATCAACATTCTGTGAAACACCTTGTGATCCCTGAAGGCACAGTAGTTGGGAACACTTGTTGCATAGATCTTAAACAGTGGAATTCAAATGACAGGATAAAGCCCAAAAAATAAGCTAACAGATCACTATTATGAGCAATACCATAGCAGCTAAGAGAATAAAACAAACAGGCCATCTCTAATAACCATCATCATCAACTGCCAATCTCAACAACGAAGACTGGCTGTAATGGATCTCCAACACATTCTGTCTCTTGTCTTGGTGGTGCACTCTGATAGACTCTTTCCAATTCATCTCTTGATGTTATCTTCCCACATATAGCGCTGTCTTCTTCTTGCATGTTTGCCTTCAACTCTCCATTCTATTATGGTCTTCTGCAAGGTGTTATGTCTTTTTATGTACCAAAAATATTTTAGCTGCCTAATTTTGATCTCCTTCTTTGTTCTCTGTTCATACCTAGGTTTTCTAGGACCTCGATATTTGTTTTCTTCTCTGTCCATGAGATGCACCCCATTCTTTTACATATCCACATCTCGAGAGCCTCAATTCTTTCTTCCAATTGCTTATTCATTGTTCATGTCTCTACATCATACTGTAATGAAGAATATATATATATAACACTTTATGACTCTCTGTTTTAATCTGTGAGATAACTGTTTAGATGTCAGTATATGTTTCATGTTGTTGAATGTAGCTTTGGCCATTCCTATTCTCTTCTTGATTTCTGTTTCACATCTGCCATCTTCTTTTATCATATGACCAAGATATAAGTAGCTCTTGACTTGTTCCAGGATTTTCCCATTTTTATGCTTGTCTTTAATGTGGGCTTATCGTCTGTTTTGCTAATTTTCATAGTTTTTGTTTTCTCAATGTTAATGTCTAATCCATATTCATGACTTATACTGTTTACTTGCTTCACTAGTTCTTGTCCATCCTGTTCACTTTCAGCATGATATCATCTGTATATCTACAATGGTTTATTGACGTTCAGTCCTGGCATTTCCTTTATAATAATCAGCATCTCAAAATTGAACACATGGTATTAATTCTCTGATATGGAAAAACAATGAAAGCAACTTTGAAAGTTAAAAATATACACAGACAGGTGAATTACTACAATCATTTAAAAAATTTAAAGAAACAAAAGATTTTCTTCTCAACAAAAAAATTCACAAAAGTGTAAGTTTTAAAAAATATTCCCCACAACCCCCCCCCCCCCCCCCCACCAAAAAAAATAAAAATGCAGCAAACTTGAGCGCAGATGACATACATTCAAAATGATAAGATCTCTACTGATAAACAGAGTAGATTAAAACTTAATTTTAATTCAATCCATTCTCCCACAGCGTCTGTTTGGCAGTTATTAGAGTGCTTGCCTCTCACAGTAAAGTTATCGGGTTCCAGGATCAAAAGTTGTTAGCACTATGCTGCAGTCTACCCCAAAGTAAAATAGGTACCTGACCTGCTCTTGAGATGGGGAAGGCAAACGCAGTGAGGAAAAGAACAAGTTATCAACCTCAAAAAACTGAGACCTAGTATAGGTAAATTCTCTAACATTTCACTCCCCTACAGCAGTATCTGCTATGTGACTACCTGCCTACTCTCCCAGCAGCCAGTAAATCATCCGAAGAGTTAATGACAATAATTGGGTCACAATAACTCTGATTACCGTTACATCCTCAGTACAAGATAATTCACAAGCAATAAATGAATTCTATCTGTAATTCACATATAAATGCATTGACTTGACTTTGATCCACTGTCACTGAGCGTTAGCTCTTGGTGACCTTGATGCTATTATGTGGTATTGTGCAGTTCGGACAAGCTGTTTTAGGCTGCCATTAAGTGTATTATCTATGGATGGGTTGAGTGGTAGGAGGAGTTGTCTCATTCCCTGGAGTGCAGGGCATAGTAGTAGATGGTGTTCTACTGTCTCTAACAGGTTTGGGCAGTGTCTGTATTTTATGAGCACATTCTGTTTCTGTGGCCATTTAATGTAGAGAGACCTGTTCTCAATATGAAGATTTTAGTTTGATATTTCCACTCAGTATGATTGATAGCACATGAATGTATTATGCTTCCACATGCAAGGAAACATAATGATCTACCAATCCATAGTCAAAAACATGTTTGCTCAAGTGCACTGGAGCAGCAAGTGACAATACTCCGCTGACATGGTTTTTGCTCATCTTTCCTGTCATAGTGTTCAAAATATGCATTCTGTTATGCAGAGATTCATTTAAATTTTCATCTCTCATACAAAAACTGTATTTGAAGTTACTTCTATTTCCATTACATTTCTTCTAAAGTAAAATTTATCTGGCACACACAGTCAACTGAAAATCTCTAGTATTTAATGCTTTTTAAAAAAAACTAGTAGCCATTTTTAATTTGTAACAGTACCTATGAGAATAACAAATGTAACGTCCTATTTATAATCCAAAATTAGCATGTAAAACTATTACATATCAGTAAAATGGTAGTCTAATAGCAGATACTGCCATAAGGGAGTGAAGTGTTACAGATCTCACCATAATTGGTTCAGCTTCATGAGGTGAGGTGACCAGTTCTCTTCCTCACTGCCTTTTAATTCACTAACTCAAGATCAGAGTCAGGTACTCATTTACAGATGAGGAGACTTAACTGTGCCACAGCAGAAACGCGCTCTAACTGATTAGCCAATCAGATGCTCATATATACCAGTAGATTCTAATTTTGTTAAAGC
This sequence comes from Oreohelix idahoensis, assembly GCA_024509875.1. Classification (NCBI taxonomy): domain Eukaryota; kingdom Metazoa; phylum Mollusca; class Gastropoda; order Stylommatophora; family Oreohelicidae; genus Oreohelix; species Oreohelix idahoensis. The sequence goes on along the minus strand of JAMPIV010023209.1, from coordinate 48,080 downwards.
CAGCAAGTGTGTTTTCCCACCGAAAGTAATGTATGTTTGTTTCTATGATCATATTTCCTTGTAAACCCGATAACTTCAGCACTGATTGTCATGTTCAATTTTTTTTTCATTGTCTCTACAAAGTTTTCTGCACTTCCTCTATCTAGTCTCTCCCCCCCCCCCCCTCTCAAATCCAAGAATAATATTTGGGTTAAAATATAGGGGTATTGCAAGCGTAAAAATGGTAAATGTCCTACAAACCCTCCAGACCAAAAGTAAACATGGTTCGTGATAACAAGAGGAAAACAATTATTTAATCTAAAAGCAAACGTTGTTCATTTTAACAAAAATGAAGCATATTCTAAAATCTAAAAGTAAACAAAGCTCATTTTAACAAAATGGAAGCATACTTTTAACCTAAAAAGTACACATGGCTCATCAATAACAAGAGGAAGAATGCATTTAATCACTATTGTTTGTTACATGTTTAGTGAATTGCCATTACGTAAAAATTATGACAGATGACAATTAGGATTTAATGTCAGAAGAAGAAGGAACTTTTGTTACCAGCCTTTGACCTCGGAGAGCTGCAACAGCATCAGTTGTATCATATATTCTTTCAAAGAAATCCACCAAAGGAACTTCTGTAAGCACTGAAGCTAGAACCTGCTCAAAGGATATTGACCAGTCATCATCAGATTTTCCTGCGTTTTTGAGCAATCCACTTTCTGCATCTCTACAAGGAGCAGATGCGCTGTCTGGCTGAGTTAATGATTCCACAGCTGCTTCACTCAGAAACTCTGACCCTTTAGTGCTTGTTTGGTCCCCCTGAGCCTGGCAGAGAGTTTCAGCACTTTTTCCATCACCCAGAATTACGGAATCACCTTGACATTCAAAGGTCTTCTCTTCCAAAGATGGGCTTAATGTCTGTCCAGTACTTGAGCTAGTATGAGGCAATATCTTTCCAACTTCTCCAATCTGCAAGAGGAGAGTCCCAACAGTTGCAATGCTATGATACAGCTCCTGCTCCTCGAACGAATCTGTGAATATGTCATACAGTGTTCGCAACATCTGGATAAACTGGACCTGAAACAAAGTAAATAATGAAGGATAAACTGGACCTGAAACAATGTAAATAATGAAGGGTAAACTGGACCTGAAACAATGTAATTATATATTATATATATACTGAGGGCTTATGGAATTCCCAGCCGCAATGTTTCCATCATAAAAAGCCTCTATTCTAACTTTACATGCAGTATTGGATTGAGTAATGTAACTTTCAAAGTGAAAACAGGAGTACGACAGGGATGCCTCTTATCAAGAACATTATTTTTGACAGCCATAGATTGGGTGATGCGCCAGACAACAGAGGGCAGTCCAAGAGGAATTAGATGGACAACGTTTTCTACGCTGGAAGACCTGGAACATGCAGATGATATTGCCCTATTCGCGCATTCACATCAACACATTCAAGAAAAAACCAATAGACTGAATAAGTATGGCCAGTAGGTTGGCCTGAACATCAATCTGAAGAAGACAGAGGTCATGACACTAAATGTGAGCAATCCTGAGCCAATAACAGTAAGGAACCAGAAGCTAGAACAGACAGACACATTTACTTACCTAGGATGCATAGTAACACCTGACGGCGGAACAAGCAAGGACATTAACAATAGAATGAATAAAGTGAGAACAGCCTTTGCTAGTCTCAACAACATTTGGAAGTCTTCCCAGTACAGCACAAACATCAAATTAAGACTGTATGAGAGCTGTGTACCTTCTGTGCTTCTCTATGGTGCGGAATGCTGGAGAGTAACATATAAGGAAATGTCAAAACTGTCCTCCTTCCACACAATCTGCATAAGGAAAATTCTCCTAATCTTTTGGCCAAACACCATCAGCAACCAAGAACTACTTATTCAGAGTAACCAGGAGGACATGCACACCATCATAGCTGGCAGACACTGGAGTTGGGTTGGCCACGTCCTCAGAAGAGACCCTGATACCATCACAAGAACAGCTATGCTATGGACCCCCGAGGGAAAGCGAAAGAGAGGCCGACCAAAAACAACTTGGCGGAGAACTGTGGAAGCCGAGATGCAAAGAATGAGAACTGTGGAAGCCGAGATGCAAAGATTGAATCAGAGTTGGGGCACTGTACGAAGGATGGCCGTCGACCGAGCAAAGTGGAATCAATTTGATGCTGCCCTACAAGACGCCACTGTTAAGGAAGATTTATTGTGTATTTTTACATGTTGGCATCACTTAGATTTGTTAGCAGTTAATATACGTGGTAACATTTCTATCTGCAGTCAACATGATATGTTGTGCACCATTGTTAATGAACGCGATAGTGGGTTGAGTCTCGAAGGAATATGAAGTAGTGAGGTGCCATGCTAATTGAGTAAAATGGTTGATCTTGGCCTTTTGTATTTTGTATCCGTCGAGTGAAGACATGATCTACTTCGCTGCTATGCGAATTGTAGTTTATGATAGTCCTCCTACGTGGCTTAGTTGTGTAAAGGTCGCCACAAGTATTTCATTGATGTTAAATGCAAGTATACTAATTCAAGAGTAATTTTATAAGAGGAGTCCTTGGTTATAGGAGCTATCGAAATATAATTGTAATCTACGTACTTTGGTTATCGCTACTTGGGTGTTACGGATGCCGTCACCTTCAGTATATAGGCCAGAGTATGAGATTTTTTTTTTTTCCATACGCCCGCTAATACTCGAGGCGAAATCTCAGTTTTTTATTAATGTCTAACCTGACATTGATTTTATGTGAGTATCCCTTTTTTTTTCTTGTACAGAGACAGGTGTCCCTCGCCATTCAGGCAGATACTCGCCGATTTCGGAGGTACCCATTAGAGCTGGGTCGGCTCAGGAGCCACCAATCCCTGGTCGACGACACTCCTTCAAATGTGCTCGCCAGGTCTCGAGTTAATCCAGTCCAAATCCCGGTCGATGAAAAATTCTCAAATGCCGTCGCCTGGGTTTGATCCTGGATCACCCGGTCGCTAGAGCGGTGTCGTAACCACTACGCTAGCGCGGCTCCTATGAGATGATATGAAAAGGACAGTAGGAGACGAATATTATGCATGGATTTTATAAGATGCCATAAAACTTGAAATGAGGACTTGTCTGAAGAATAAATATGTCTTGTAATTGTTGGACCCAAAAACCCAGGAGTTTGAATCTACTGAATATTCATCATGTTTGAAATCACCCATACCACTCGTTTGATACAGCACGATTTGCTCATTTGAACTTCTTAATATTAGTTCTTCAAGTTGCAAGAAATTTATATTCACTCAACAAACGAAAGCAACAGCCACCAGGTGTGATGGCCACTTACTGCTTTGGCAGTTGGCGGTATTAAAGAAGAAGAAGAAGAAACAATGTAAATAATGAAGGATAAAGTGGACCTGAAACAATGTAAATAATGAAGGGTAAACTGGACCTGAAACAATGTAAATAATGAAGGGTAAACTGGACCTGAAACAATGTAAATAATGAAGGATAAACTGGACCTGAAACAATGTAAATAATGAAGGATAAACTAGACCTGAAACAATATAAGTAATGAAGGGTAAACTGGACCTGAAACAATGTAAATAATGAAGGGTAAACTGGACCTGAAACAATGTAAATAATGAAGGATAAACTGGACCTGAAACAATGTAAAGAATGAAGGGTAAACTGGACCTGAAACAATGTAAATATTGAAGGGTAAACTGGACCTGAAACAATGTAAATAATGAAGGATAAATTGGACCTGAAACAATGTAAATAATGAAGGGTAAACTGGACCTGAAACAATGTAAATAATGAAGGGTAAACTGGACCTGAAACAATGTAAATAATGAAGGATAAACTAGACCTGAAACAATGTAAATAATGAAGGGTAAACTGGACCTGAAACAATGTAAATAATGAAGGATAAACTGGACCTGAAACAATGTAAATAATGAAGGATAAACTAGACCTGAAACAATGTAAATAATGAAGGGTAAACTGGACCTGAAACAATGTAAATAATGAAGGGTAAACTGGACCTGAAACAATGTAAATAATGAAGGATAAACTGGACCTGAAACAATGTAAATAATGAAGGGTAAACTGGACCTGAAACAATGTAAATAATGAAGGGTAAACTGGACCTGAAACAACATACATGCCACACTTAAAGGTTTACCCATAATCTGTACGGGGTGTTTGCGTTTTCAGATGTGTACGGGCCGTACACGGGTCTGTACGGGTTTTTTCGCCTAATTATTAAATATACATATAAATCTTGTGCCACTACACAATTTGCGTCATGAGATTCGGCGAGATTTTAAGCCAAGTGGATAAAAAAAAAAAAATAACCAATGAAAATCAAGCTGCCTATTTTTCAATTGCCGCGGGATGTGCGTGGCGTGTTCATTCACAATTTTTCGCTAAAGCTAGCGCGAGGTTACTGATTATTTGAACGATTACGCAGCACTGAAATCTTTTTTGAGTCGAGCCTATTGTTTAGGATTAATTTCCAGTTTAGTATTGGTAAGTAATTCATTTTTAAAAAAATATTACAATAACATTGTTTAGATGAAGTTAGATTTAACTGTCAGATAAACTTAGGCCTATGCTTTCTTTTCCCCTAAGGTTTAGCATAATTGATTATTTACGGCTGGTAAAAAAAAAAAAAGGCTGATACCACTACATATTATTTGATTTCACTAAAACTTGTAGAAAGTGCGTAAGAAATGTAAATTTGAAAAATAATACAATAGCCTACAAATTATGGGTAGCCTAATAAACGTAATGACGGTCGCCGAATGCTCCGCATGTATTTTCGTACCATTTAGAGTTATAATTAGGGTTACAGCTAGGGTTAACCCTAAATCTAAATGGTACGAAAATACACGCGGAGCATTCGGCGAACGTCATTCCGATATTACCAAATTATGAAACTGAAAAGAAAAAAAAAAACCCACAATAGCGTGGAAAATTTACATCTTAACTGGATCAGAGAAAAGTTTAGTTGGAGTTATCCTACTTCTCTTCTTAGTTTTAATTTCGTTTCTTTAAAAAACAATGTTATTTTGCCTTTGGTGGGTCATTCATTACGGTCATTCAATGATTTATAATTATTAAATAATTAATTAGCCTACTATCAATGTTTGATTGACACTAAAATTTGTATGGGAAGGTCTATTTAAAACTACCAGTTGGGCTTTAACGGCTATTCCAATTTTTGAAGTTCGGTAGAAAAATATACAGGCTAATATTACGCCAGCGCTAGTTTATATTTTCATTACCAGCTTTAGCAAAAAATTTATTAGATTTTAAATTTAAGATTCCTAACCCATAATGCTTATTACTGGTCTCTTTAGGCCTGTACTTTTATAAGGCACTATAGAAAACACAGCAACTGTTCTTCATTTCAACCATAAATTGTATTAATTTTTTTCCAAGATTCTATTTCATTATATAATATTAAAATTACAAATAATTATATTTTTCAAATTGATTATTAATATTTGTATTTACTTTTTCACATTAATATTTTTTTTTTCTGTCTAGCAGGAAATATTGCATCCATCTAACAGCATGGCTGAGCCTAACTTTAAAAAAAGGAGGTTAGAAGAAGATCAACGTCGTGGGAAGTTTCAATCTGACTGGACAACTACATTCCCTGGGATTATTGAGACATCCAAATTTAGGCTCTTCACATGCATACTGTAGAATATGCAATAGAGATATTAAAGTGATGGCATCTGGCTTACACGATGTGAGGGAGCATTTCAAAACAAAACTGCATGAAAGGAACTATCAGCTGAAGAACGGAAGTTCTATCAAGGCCTTCTTTACTCAGCCTCAACAAGAAGATGATAAAATAACGAGGGCTGAAGTTTTATTTGCAAATTTTATATTGCTCAACACAACATAGCTGCTGCTTCTATAGCTGACCATTTTTCAGACTTATCAGCTGAGATGTTTCCGGACAGTGCTATTGCCAAACGTTTCAAATGCAAGCGAACCAAAACAACAGCCATTATTAAAAACTGCTTGGCTCCATCTGCAACGGAGCCAGTCATCAAATTATGCAGGAAGACACCTTTCTCCTTGATGATCGATGAGTCAAATGATAGAAAAACTGACAAGCGTTTAGCTATAATGGTGAGGGTATTTGAAGATGGCATAGGACCTAGAACCAGGTTGCTGGGCATGCCGGTCGGTACTGGTGGAACCAGTGAAGCTATTTTCAGTGATATTGATGCTGTGTTCAGCGACTTACAAATCCCATGGATTAACTGTATAGGTTTTTGCAAGTGACAACTGCAATGTAATGGTTGGCAAATCAAACTCTGTACTAACGCGAATCAAGAGCAAGAACCCTGATGTGTTTAGTATAGGGTGTATTTGCCACCTTGCAAATCTTTGTGCCAAGGAGGGTATAAAGCAGCTGACTATTCCTGTTGATGACCTTTTGATAGATATCTTCTATCATTTTGAGCATAGCTCAAAACGGAAAAAATCATACAGAGAGTTTCAACTGTTTACAGGAGTGGATGCACTAGACATACTAAAAAAGCACTGCCAGACTCGCTGGCTTTCTTTGCAGAAAGTAGTGGACAGAATTTTAAATCAATATTCTGCTCTATCTTCATACTTCGAGAGCCACGACGATATGGAAAAAACCATGCCGTGTCAAAAACATTCATCAGTTACTAAAATCACCACTGACCCAGATGACTCTACGTTTTCTCCAATTTGTGCTACCTCTGTTGACTGAATTTAACAAATTGTTTCAGACAGATGAGTCCCAAATAGGTGGTATGATGGATGAAATGGATCGTCTGCTACGAAAAATTATTGTCAAATTTGTAGAGATGAAATATGTAAAAGAGGTGAAAGATATAAGATTGTTAAAGTATGCTGAACGTGATCTACAGCATGATGACCATACACTTGCTGTTGGTCTGTCCAACAGGACATTACTGGAAGAGTTAGATATAAGTTCTCAAGTGAGAAATTCATTTTTCAGAGATGTGAGGAACTTTTATGTTGCTGTTGTGAAAAAGATATTGGATAAATTTCCATTTGAGAATGAAGTCCTTAAGGATATCAAAATTCTTGATCCAGCCTTTAAAGACACAGTTCAATATACAGCAATCTGTAAGCTGGCCAACACTTTTGCACCACATTTAGACCAAGAGGTGTTAAAGGATGAATTTGAAGATTATTGTTTGCTGCCTGATGAATGTATTTCAAGATTTGACGCTGGACAAAAAAAGAAGCTTTTCTAGGTACTGGCTTGACATAATCAACCTGAAAAACTAGCACTGGTCGTACACGATTTCCCAGTCTGGCAGTCATAGTGAAACGCTTATTGACATTGCCTCACAGCAATGCTGACTGTGAGAGGTCTTTCTCTATGATGAAAAAGATTCACACGGACTGCAGAAATAGACTAAATGATGATACAGTCACAGCATTTCTACAATGCAAAATAAATTCTAACTCTTGTTGTTTAGGTTTTAAAGCAAGTGAAGACATGCTTAAAAAGGCAAAGGCCGCATGTCACTATGATGGTGCAGAACCATCTAATTGAATATACTTTTACATGAATAAACTCTTTTGTTACGTTTTTCAGTCTTTGTACAGGTTTTGCGTGTCTTTGTACAGGTTTTGCGGGTCTTTGTACAGGTTTTTTTAATTTTTTGTACAGGTTTTTCATCTCTGAGGTGTGGCATGTATGATTGTATCCCCTAAAGCTGATATTTATCTTGTTATTGTCTGATATGACTTGAAATCAACTCTGAAAATGCTGAGAAAAAAAAAGACTTTTCAAGAATATGTGCTAGATTATCCCAACCTGATTCATCTTTGGCAGATTGGCAAATTCTTCCCTCTGTGCTCCCTTGGTCAGCTTGGGAATGATTTTTGTTGGTAAATGCACTCTTGTTGGCTTTTCTGGAGAAACGAGAAAGAAAATGAATTTGTAAACTTTTTATTTCTAATAAACACCTTCATTTTGTTCTTCTTGTTCTATGCTTCTCTTAATACTCCTCGGGTTCTTTATTCTGTTTGTCTAAACCGTTGGTTTCAAACCTTGTTCAGTCCAGCACTTCTTTGTACTTAGAGGCCCCCAGTAAGACTCACTAAGTGCTTTCAGACTAATGGAGCTGCACAAGGCACTAATATGTGTCTCAGTGTTTGACAGCCTCAGCGTTTGACAGCCTCAGTCTTTGCAGCCTCAGTGTTTGACAACCTCAGTCTCAGTGTTTGACAACCTCAGTCTCAGTGTTTGACAGCTTCAGTCTCAGTGTTTGACAGCCTCAGTCTCAGTGTTTGACAGCTTCAGTCTTTGTAGCCTCAGTGTATGACAGCCTCAGTCTCAGTGTTTGGCAGCCTCAGTTTTTTTTTTTTTTTTTCGTATGCCCGCTAATACTCGAGGCGAAATCTCAGGTTATTTTTTAATGTCTAACCTGACATTGATTTTTACGTGAGTATCCTATTTTCTTGTACAGAGACAAGTGTCCCTCACCATTCAGGCAGATACTCGCCGTTTTCGGAGGTACCTATTAGAGCTGGGTCGGCTCAGGAGCCGCCAGTCCCTGGTCGACGACACTCCTTCAAATGTCCTCGCCAGGTCTCGAGTTAATCCAGTCCAAATCCCGGTCGATGAAAAATCCTCAAATGCCGTCGACCGGGTTTGATCCTGAATCACCCGGTCGCCAGAGCGGTGTTGTAACCACTACGCTAGCGCGGCTCCCGCAGCCTCAGTGTTTGACAGCCTCAGTCTCAGTGTTTGGCAACCTCAGCCTCAGTGTTTGACAGCCTCAGTCTTGGTGTTTGCAGCCTCAGTGTTTGACAACCTCAGCCTCAGTGTTTGACAGCCTCAGTGTTTGACAACCTCAGCCTCAGTGTTTGACAATCTCAGCCTCAGTGTTTGTTTGACAACCTCAGTCTCAGTGTTTGACAGCCTCAGTCTCAGTGTCTGATACTCAGTCTCAGATCACCCTTTCACACATACATAGAAAGTTTCTTGCCTTGTTAAGCAGCTGTTGTATTTGCTGAAGCTTTTTCAACAAAGTAACTGATGGGGATACTTGGACCAGTAACTTTACGTTTTTTGCTACCGTACAGATAAAAGTAAGACATTTGTTCTTAGACCCTAAATAGCTCATGACTTTTCTGCTTGAACAATATTTGGACCTTATAACTCTCCTGCAGGTCTTTTACATGTGATGTTGTTCAACATCTTCTGAACCTACAGAACTGATAAACCAGTCAGTAACCTTTAGTTTTTAAATATCAACGTCAGATCTTCAAGTTGAGGAAGAACATTTTCAGCTCAAAAACTGATAGTTTTACTATTGTTTTATTTCTGTACTTACTTACTTAGTCGTTCCTCTTCTACCCTGAGGTGTAGAGGTTTGGAAGAGAGAGAGCGCTGTAGGCGTGCAGTGGTTGTTTATTGGGCTCAATTCTCATGAGAATTTAATTTTCAGTCTCTCTCTCTATACTTGATGCAGGATGTAGTTCCTACAGTTTGTCTGAAGTCATCATTTCTCATTCTGTCTCTCCTGGTGTAACATTAATGGATTTTATTAAACATCTCATCCTGTCTCTCCTGGTAACATTAATGGATTTTATTAAACATCTCATCCTGTCTCTCCTGGTAACATTAATGGCTTTTATTAAACATCTCATCCTGTCTCTCCTGGTAACATTAATGGATTTTATTAAACATCTCATCCTGTCTCTCCTGGTAACATTAATGGCTTTTATTTCTAAACATTCTTGAGATTCTCATCCTGTCTCTCCTGTAACATTTAATGGTTTTTCATTAAACTTCTCATTCCTGTCTCTCCTGGTAACATTAATGGATTTTATCATAAAACTTCTCTCATCCTGTCCTCTCCTGGTAACATTAATGGATTTTATTTATGCCACATCTCATCCTCATTCTGTACTCTCCTGGTTACATTAATGGATTTTATTAAACATCACTCATCCTGTCTGTACTCCCTGGTAACATTAATGGATTTTATTAAACATCTCATCCTGTCTCTCCTGGTAACATTAATGGATTTTATTAAACATCTCATCCTGTCTCTCCTGGTAACATTAATGGATTTTATTAAACATCTCATCCTGTCTCTCCTGGTAACATTAATGGATTTTATTAAACATCTCATCCTGTCTCTCCTGGTAACATTAATGGATTTTATTAAACATCTCATCCTGTCTCTCCTGGTAACATTAATGGATTTTATTAAACATCTCATCCTGTCTCTCCTGGTAACATTAATGGATTTTATTAAACATCTCATCCTGTCTCTCCTGGTAACATTAATGGCTTTTATTAAACATCTCATCCTGTCATCTCCTGGCTTTTAACCATTAATGGCTTTTATTAAACATCTCATCCTGTCTCTCCTGGTAACATTAATGGATTTTATTAAACATCTCATCCTGTCTCTCCTGGTAACATTAATGGATTTTATTAAACATCTCATCCTGTCTCTCCTGGTAACATTAATGGATTTTATTAAACATCTCATCCTGTCTCTCCTGGTAACATTAATGGATTTTATTAAACATCTCATCCTGTCTCTCCTGGTAAACATTAATGGCTTTTCTTGAGTTCGTGATATCTCATTGTGTCTCTCCTGGTAACATTAATGGCTTTTCTTGATCTCATCATTTCTCATCCTGTCTCTCCTGGTAACATTAATGGATTTTATTAAACATCTCATCCTGTCTCTCCTGGTAACATTAATGGATTTTATTAAACATCTCATCCTGTCTCTCCTGGTAACATTAATGGATTTTATTAAACATCTCATCCTGTCTCTCCTGGTAACATTAATGGATTTTATTAAACATCTCATCCCACAGGATGTGTTTTTCTTCATCTGTGTTTGGGTCAGGGACAGTAAAGAGTTGATAAGGATATATGATCCATCAGCTGTCACTTAGTTTACATACTGAAGTTTGAGTAGTAGTGACAGTTTGTAAGTCACTATACTGGCTTTTTCACTCATACACTTGGTAAGTCACTATACTGGCTTTTTCACTCATACACTTGGTAAGTCACTATACTGCTTTTTCACTCATACACTTGGTAAGTCACTATACTGGCTTTTTCACTCATACACTTGGTAAATTTTGAACATTTCATCGCCTCAGTGAAGGACATCTCACAAACGTATACTTGTTCATTAAATTGGCGAGGGAATAATGAAAATTTTAAATTATAGGTAGAATATTGATTACACTTTTTTCTTAGCCATACTGTTAATAGATAACCCTTCAATAGTATGTATCCAAAATAAAACGAAAGATTAGTATGCAATTAAAAATATATATAATGGAAAAAACTGTTCACTGTACATAACACAACACAAGATGCTTAATTGTTAGATAAAAGGGACAATAGTTCTCTGAACTCTTTTTAAAGAAAAAAAAAAGAATTAAAAAAAAAGGAAGTGGAACAAAATATAAAATGTTTTTAATTTTTTTTTTTTGGTACGCCCGCTATTACTCGAGGCGAAATCTCCAGTTAATATGTCTAACCTGAGACTGATTTTACGTGGGTATCCCTTTACAATGACAGGTGCCCTCTCACCATTCAGGCAGATACTCGCCAATTTTGGAGGTACCCATTAGAGCTGGATCGGCTCAGGAGCCGTTCAGGTTATTCCAGTCTCTGGTCGACGACATTCCTTCAAATGTCTTCGCAGGGCTCGAATTATTCCAGTCCAAGTCCTGGTCGACAACACTCCTTCAAATGTTCTCATCAATGGCTCGAACCTGGATCACCTGATCGCCAGCGCAGTGTGGTAACGTTACACCAGCTTGGCTCCCTATATTTTTAATAAATCATATGTACTTGTGCCCCATGCATTTTCAGGGGTCTCTGAGTAGACAATGAAAGAATAACTACTGCTTGCTCAAACATACCATTAGAGATGACTAGTATGAGGTTGTGCATGGGGCTGGCAACCTCATCATGTAAAGCTAATTGTTGCAGAGGTTACCATAGAAACAGCACATTAACTCTTTTCAGACCTGATATTTTTTATCATTTTCTCATACTCTGACATATCTGACTTCTAATGTTCCTGGATACATTTTAATTTGAAGCCTACCCCAGAGTGTTATATATCAAATTGTTTGTAATTGAACAGACTACCATATTTAGATGTAAAATTAATATTTAAAAAAATGTATATAGATGTGAGTTTTAAAAAAATTGAAGGAAAGTCAACAGGAAAAATACACAAAAATTATAAACATGATATTTCACAAAGAAGACAAAAAAAAAGGTATTATCAGAGCAATTAACAACAGTCATATTTTATTTTAGTCTGACCATTTCTGCATCATATGTTACATTTCCAAAATAATTCAACTGTTACGACTGGAATAAATATAGAGGATCGTACTGATAACGCGAATGATGGCAGGTTTTCATTCAGGGTTATTATGGTCAGTATATATAACAAAAGCCGGCAGGTGAACAGGTCCACGGGAAAACATGGTTGACGTTTAATAAATAAAGTTACTTCACAATAACGTCCATCAAACATCAAAAGTACATGGCATGGATAAGAGTAGTAGAATTACGAGTCCGTCAATAAGTTTCAAACGTTAGGCATCTTTAAGTGGCAATAATATAATAATGAAACAACTCCTCTCCTCTCCACTTAACCCTGGCCATTGTACTAAGGTTCGGGCAATCCACGAAGACCAAAGTAATGCGGCAGAAACAAGCAGGGCAAACAAAATATTAGTTGCCTCATATCTCAAAATTACTTGTAGTAAATTATGGTATGAACTTCTAGATAAGTTCGGGAACCATCTTGCACATAACGTGGCGGCCTCCGAAAAATCAGTAATGCCACAATATATATATATATATATATATATATATATATATATATATATATATATATATATATATATATATATATATATATATATATATATATATATACCCACGACCTGTGACAAACTACGTCACTAGTGACTGTCGCTCACCACGGGTGAACGCTTCATGCAAAAAGTAGTTTGTCTACAGACGAACACAATTCCTCACATAAAATGGACATGTGCTAGCGTGTAGTAACATGCTACAATATTTTATCCCCAGATCTATCCTTAACATCAACATTAAATAATACAATTATGCAAATTTTTGAAATGTTACATAACTGGGCTTTTTTTTTTTAAATATTCCAAAAAAAAATAATCATGCACTGAATACATTACAATTATTATAAGCAGCTGCAACATCTTAGCTAAGTTAATGAAATATGACATCTGTTTCTAGTGTAACACTGTATTGTCAATAACATATAAGTAAAATTAGTTGTGAGGGTGACATAATAAAGACTTAACACATCTATTTATATTTCCTACTAAGGCTTGTGGTATTCTGACAGACAATTCCTACCTGCATGAAAACATAAAAAAGTATCACAAACTTTACATTTAACTTTTGTTTTTCTTCTGATAGCAAAGCTTACAATTTCTTTGTCTTTGTAAACTCGGGGTCCATGGCGCGCCGAGAAAAAACTGGTGGCTTTGAAGCGAGTGGTACATCATCATACAAACTTATGTTCCCCAATTCCCCGATTAGTTCTTCTGTAAAATCTAGCTGACCAAATCTAGCTGGTTTTTAAGTTCTTCTACATCTGGGTGTTTTTTCTGCCAGTCTTGAAATAAAATGTAAGCATTTACCCTAGCAATATCCAAAAAGTGAAAAAAAAGTTTTCCAATTTTTATTGGTTTTTCTCAAAACATTGTACTTGTTAATCAGCTGGTCACTCTTGTCCACTCCTTTTATGTATATATTGTAATCCCTTACAAGATTTGGCTGTCTAACATTACATTCTCAAAAATTCCCATTAATCTTACTTCTACGCTTAGTGAACCTATGGCCATTTGCATTGTGAATGCTTGAAACCATTGTTATAGTTTTGTTAAACTCTCCACTGCAGTGCTAGTAATTCTTCATCTCTAACCCACCTCATTGCACCTCTGATACTATTTTTTTCAAATTCCTTTATATTTCAAAGTGCAGCTGGAAACCCCTTTCTGTTTCTAAGAAATGTGCCACAAGCTCCAATCCCTAACTTCCACAAGTCCTCCAGTAACAGAATGGATGTACGGTATACAAATTATCAAAATAAACCCTATATCCTTATCTCACCAAAGATTTCATAGATTCATACCTACAGTATAAGTTAAACCAAATGGTCCATTTGCAGTGCTCCTACCTAAATAAACATCAAAGTCATGAGTATATCCACTAACAGCATCAGCAAGAACCCATAACTTCATCCCCCATTTTGTTGGCTTGTCTCTAATATACTGTTGAAAAGAATAACACCCTTTATTTTTAACAATTGTTTCATCAACAGAAACATTTTGATCAGGTTGGTATAGCTTTTTGCACTTCATTCTAATATATGTTAACAACATTGTCACTTTACACATACATGCCACACCTCAGACATGAAAAACCCATACATGCCACACTTAAAGGTTTACCCATAATCTGTACGGGGTGTTTGCGTTTTCAGATGTGTACGGGCCATACACGGGTCTGTACGGGTTTTTTCGCCTAATTACACTAGTCAACAACCAAAATGTACCAGAAATGAAAATAGCTGATCTTAACTAATTTTGGTGTGCTGAAAACGAAAATGACATTAAAAAATGTTGATTGGCTCTAGTTTTCAAGATATATGCTACTAGTTTATTTAATTACGGTAAATTTATATATATATATATGACGCAACTGTTGTGGGCGATTGCATAATTTTTTCTAATGACCAATAAAAATGTTACTAGAAGTTGATGATGCAATCCTACCTATGATTACATCACCTTTGTGTATAAATACCTTATTTCTGATAAAATTTTGCCATTAGTTAGTGCATTTGTCCTTATCAAAAGTATCGTAGTTAGAAATGCCAGAAGGCATACAGTTTGTATTTTGGCTGCAGAATAGGAGATCAAGATAAGAGCTGGGTGCCACACATATGCTGCAATACATGTGGAGCACATCTTAAACTGTGGTTGACTGGCAATAGGCAAGCTATGCCTTTTGCAGTCCCAATGATTTGGAGAGAGCCCACTGATCATCTCAACAACTGTTACTTTTGCATGGTCCCTCCAATTGGGAAAGGCATATCAAAGAAGAAAAAATGGACTCTGGAATATCCAAACATCCCCTCTGCAATACTTCCGGTACCACATGGCGATGACCTACCAGTTCCCAAAGTGCCAGAATCCTTTTCAGCTGCTTCCACTGATGAAGAGGACATTGGTGGTCCTGAACCATCAACCTCAAGTGACACAGATTTTGAGCAAACTACATCCACTAACCCAAGGTGAACTGAATGATCTTGTAAGAGATCTGAATTTACCGAAGAACAAGGCGGAGCTTTTGGGTTCCAGATTGCAACAGTGGAATCTCCTGGCAGAAGATGTTACAATTTCTGTGTATAGGAACCGCCAGAAGCCGCTTATTACATTCTTTTTCAAAGAGGGTGACCTTTCTGCGTGTCACAACATTTCTGGTTTAATGGCAGCCCTCAACATCAATTACATACCGGAAGAGTGGAGGCTTTTCATTGATTCATACAAGACAAGTCTTAAAGCTGTTTTGTTGAATAATGGTAATGTGTTACCGTCAATTCCAGTTGGTCACGCAGTTCATATGAAAGAAACTTATGAAAACATTAAGCAGCTTTTGAAGTGTATAAACTACGATCATCATCATTGGTCACTTTGCGGTGACTTAAAAGTGGTCGCTCTTTTGCTTGGACTACAGGGTGGATACATCAAGTACTGTTGCTTTCTCTGTGAGTGGGATAGCCGTGCATGAAGTGACCATTACATCAGAAGACATTGGCCAATCAGGCAGTCATTGCAGCCTGCAGTAAGAACGTTGAGAACCCAGCAGTTGTCGACACCAGCAAGATTTTGTTGCCACCCTTGCACATTAAGCTGGGTCTCATGAAAAACTTTGTCAAGGCAATGGAGAAAACAGATGAGGCTTTCAAATACCTCATCAGAAAATTTCCAAGACTGAGTGAAGCTAAAATAAGAGAGGGAGTATTTGTTGGTCCGCAAATTCGAAAACTTCTTCATGATGACGAGTTTCTTTGCGTGTTGCATGGCAAGGAAAAAGCAGCATGGCTAGCATTTAAGTCAGTGGTGGACACTTTTCTTGGAAACAACAGATCTGATAATTACAATGGAATTGTAGAAAATCTCCTTCAGAAGTATAAGAGTCTTGGCTGCAACATGTCTTTGAAAATTCATTTTCTGGATTCTCATCTGGATTTCTTTACGTCAAACTGTGGAGCGGTCAGTGATGAGCATGGTGAACGATTTCACCAGGACATTGCTGCTATGGAGACAAGGTATCAAGGCAATTGGAGCCCTTCAATGCTTGTTGATTACTGTTGGACTGTGACAAGAGACACCTCATCGATTGACTACAAGAAGCAAGCAAAGAGAGCTCGAACAGCGACTGAATAATGACGGAATGGGTTCAAATGTGCCTTTTTAAAGCATGATATGTGAACTTTAAATAATGTTTTTATTTTTTCTATCATTTTATGTTAAAATATCAATTAATTGAGTATGTAACCACAATTTTTATAATGCTAAAGTAGAAAGACTAGCTGTTTAGCCCAGAGAAGTAAACAAGCATACATTATTTGTATTACTGTAATATAAATTCATCATTTAAAAAAAACCCAGAGCCAATTGGTGAATTTCATTATGATATTTGAAATCAGCCTGTCAAAATCAATAAGAAATGGTACATTTAATTTCTGGTACAAAAAACTTTTGAAAATTTGTTGACTAGTGTTATTAACCCTTTCAGCACCATTATGACGTACGCCATACGGCATAAATCTTGACAATTTTTGTCGCTGTGCCGTACCGAGTACGTCACGGAAGTAGTGCGATACCTCGTTCCCATACACCTATAAAACGTACGTCCTATTTTAAAAGCACCAGAACTCTTCTGTTTACAATCGTATCGGCAATTGCTGGGCATAATCGGATTCAGCATTGAAAAATCTGGCCACTAAGCTTGAAACGAACAAAATATTTTACTGCTAGCGAATACGGTAGAACTGATAATAGTGATTTTACAAAAGCGAAAGTTACAAACATGGACGCTGCCATACCGCCGAATCATAAACATTTTGTGGAAAAAGAGCACGAAAATTCTTGTTTGAGTTGAATTTATTCAACTTGAATGATTCTGACAACTCTTTTTACTGAGATTCTGGTAATCTTTACCTTTATTGCCGTCGAGTATGTTTAATATTTGTATTTTCGTACCATTTAGAGTTAAGGTTGAGGTTAGGTTTACGGTAGAAAGTGCGTAAGAAATGTAAATTTGAATAATAATACAAAACAAATTATGGGTAGGCCTAATATCGGAATGACGGTCGCCGAATGCTCTGCATGTATTTTCGTACCATTTAGAGTTAGGATTAGGGTTACAGTTGGGGTTAGGGTTAACCCGAAATCTAAATGGTACGAAAATACATGCGGAGCATTCGGCGACCGTCATTCCGATATGACCAAATTATGAAACTGAAAAAAAAACCCACAAAAGCAAGGCAAATTTGCATCTTAACCAGGTCAGAGAAAAGTTTATTTGGAGTTACTTCTCTTCTTAGTTTTAATTTCGTTTCTTTAAAAAACAATGTGATTTTGCCTTGGGTGATCATCATTACGGTCATCCAATGATTTATATTTATTAAATAATTAATTACTATCAATGTTTGATTGACACTAAAATTCGTATGGGTATAACGGCTATTCCAATTTTTGAAGTTCGGTAGAGAATATATAATATTGCGCCAGTTTATATTTTCATTGCTAGCTTTAAAAAATATATATATATATATATATATATTTGATTTAAGATTCCTAAACCTAACCCATAACGCTTATTACTGGTCTCTTTAGATCTATACTTTTATAAGGCACTATAGAACACACACCAAACTGTTCTTCATTTCCACCATAAATTGTATTAATTTTTTTTGCAGAAATAGACTAAATGATGATACAGTCACAGCTTTTCTACAAT
Organism: Oreohelix idahoensis; assembly: GCA_024509875.1. Lineage (NCBI taxonomy): Eukaryota > Metazoa > Mollusca > Gastropoda > Stylommatophora > Oreohelicidae > Oreohelix > Oreohelix idahoensis. The sequence continues at coordinate 29,962 of JAMPIV010023209.1, read as the reverse complement.
ACCGGTACAAAATAAATTCTAACTCTTGTTGTTTAGGTTTTAAAGCAAGTGAAGACATGCTTAAAAAGGCAAAGGGCGCATGTCACTATGATGGTGCAGAACCATCTAATTGAATATATTTGTACATTAATTAACTCTATTGTTACGTTTTTCAGTCTGTACAGGTTTTGCGGGTCTCTGTACAGGGTTTTTGGATTTGTTGTACAGGTTTTTCATGTCTGAGGTGTGGCATGAAAAACCTGTACAACAAATCCAAAAACCCTGTACAGAGACCCGCAAAACCTGTACAGACTGAAAAACGTAACAATAGAGTTAATTAATGTACAAATATATTCAATTAGATGGTTCTGCACCATCATAGTGACATGCGCCCTTTGCCTTTTTAAGCATGTCTTCACTTGCTTTAAAACCTAAACAACAAGAGTTAGAATTTATTTTGTACCGGTATTGTAGAAAAGCTGTGACTGTATCATCATTTAGTCTATTTCTGCAAAAAAAATTAATACAATTTATGGTGGAAATGAAGAACAGTTTGGTGTGTGTTCTATAGTGCCTTATAAAAGTATAGATCTAAAGAGACCAGTAATAAGCGTTATGGGTTAGGTTTAGGAATCTTAAATCAAATATATATATATATATATATATATTTTTTAAAGCTAGCAATGAAAATATAAACTGGCGCAATATTATATATTCTCTACCGAACTTCAAAAAATTGGAATAGCCGTTATACCCATACGAATTTTAGTGTCAATCAAACATTGATAGTAATTAATTATTTAATAAATATAAATCATTGGATGACCGTAATGATGATCACCCAAGGCAAAATCACATTGTTTTTTAAAGAAACGAAATTAAAACTAAGAAGAGAAGTAACTCCAAATAAACTTTTCTCTGACCTGGTTAAGATGCAAATTTGCCTTGCTTTTGTGGGGTTTTTTTCAGTTTCATAATTTGGTCATATCGGAATGACGGTCGCCGAATGCTCCGCATGTATTTTCGTACCATTTAGATTTCGGGTTAACCCTAACCCCAACTGTAACCCTAATCCTAACTCTAAATGGTACGAAAATACATGCAGAGCATTCGGCGACCGTCATTCCGATATTAGGCCTACCCATAATTTGTTTTGTATTATTATTCAAATTTACATTTCTTATGCACTTTCTACCGTAAACCTAACCTCAACCTTAACTCTAAATGGTACGAAAATACAAATATTAAACATACTCGACGGCAATAAAGGTAAAGATTACCAGAATCTCAGTAAAAAGAGTTGTCAGAATCATTCAAGTTGAATAAATTCAACTCAAACAAGAATTTTCGTGCTCTTTTTCCACAAAATGTTTATGATTCGGCGGTATGGCAGCGTCCATGTTTGTAACTTTCGCTTTTGTAAAATCACTATTATCAGTTCTACCGTATTCGCTAGCAGTAAAATATTTTGTTCGTTTCAAGCTTAGTGGCCAGATTTTTCAATGCTGAATCCGATTATGCCCAGCAATTGCCGATACGATTGTAAACAGAAGAGTTCTGGTGCTTTTAAAATAGGACGTACGTTTTATAGGTGTATGGGAACGAGGTATCGCACTACTTCCGTGATGTACTCGGTACGGCACAGCGACAAAAATTGTCAAGATTTATGCCGTATGGCGTACGTCATAATGGTGCTGAAAGGGTTAATAATTAGGCGAAAAAACCCGTACAGACCCGTGTACGGCCCGTACACATCTGAAAACGCAAACACCCCGTACAGATTATGGGTAAACCTTTAAGTGTGGCATGTATGCTTTACATAGCTTATCTTGAGGGTCTTCAGTCTTTGGGGCTGAAACTTTAAAAAAACTCATTATTGCTTTGAATCTGTTTCTAAACATAAATGCCCTGGCCCACAGTCCATTGTAAAGACTTTTTCTTGACCAGGGCGATCAATACTTGGGGCTGGTGCAAGACCAGCTTACATAAGCAAAGCACAAAAGCGATAAAACTCCTCTGGAGTAACATCATACCATCCAGTAAAGACAGCTGGCTTGTTAGGTCCATGCTGCTGTGCATATTCATTTGTAAATTGACACAGGTAACCGACAGTGTCAGCAGTGAAATACAGTTTGAAGAAGTCAATGGGCCTCAAAAACTGCTTCGTATTTTCTCTGGTCCTCACCCCTGACAGTTGCAGAGCTGGAACCCTGTCAGGCAAAAAGGGTGGAGGTTTGGAAGGTGGGCCTTCATCAAGTCCATCATAACCAAAACATCTGCAAGAAGAACAATTTAAAATTAATTTTTACAGATCAACAATAGAATTCAAAGTTACAGTTTAGTGACACAGGAAAATTGACACACATTACATTTTCCGTACAAAGGAATACTGTCAATCATAAAGTCATATGATGTAAATAATAATTTTTAAAAGCAGAGACACAGGGCAAATGAGGTCAGAAAAATCAGCTGATTCACAGGTTACTCCCGACCCCCATTATTTTTATTTCCTGGTGCCATGAGTTCTTTGTTAACTGTTTGAATGGTGAAGTATGTGTTTCTTTTTTTCAAAAACAAACAGAAAGCAGCTATACTGATTACAATAGCCCACTAAAACGACTGTTTTACTGCTTTTCAAAATCAGCTGTTATCATTTCGGTAACGAAGTAACATTACCTTTGCATGTACGGCTGGTGATTTGAGTTGTTCTGAGCTGTATTTTCACCATCCGACTCATCAGATGTTTCCAAGTCCTCTGAATAATCATCAGAACAGAAATCTACATCACTAGATGTGTTGTAGTCACTATCAGACTGCATTTTGTTTACGATGTGTAAAGACCGACAATGTTCACAAAATATCCAAAATGGCGGACAGACAAATGCGGTGTTTACGATTTTCCGCATGTAATTTCAAAGTCAAAATAAGTGAAAGCTGTATATTTTTTAGCACAGATATAATTGTTAACATGTATTCTTAATATAAAACATTGATTTGAAGTCAAAATTAAAAAATAAATGTGTTTTTTTTTTACTTCGAAAGTCATCGTTACGATTGGAACGATTTTTTTATATTTCCGGTTCGAAGAGTGTTAATGCTTTGGTGCAGGTTGGATACTGCCGTAGGGAAGTGAAGTGTTAGAGACTTTATTATACTAGGTCCAGCATAGAGAGGTGGGGTGACCTATTCCCTCACTGCCTTTTCCTTCCGTAACTCAAGTACAAGGTCAGGTACCCATTTACAGCTGGGTAGACAGAAGCATGACGATATGTTGAATCGAACCTGGCACCTTTGCCATGAGAGACCAGCGCTAAGGAGCAAAATAGGAAATGATAATGATATGTGCTTGTAACTTTAAATTAACCTACTGCCTCCCTTTCCTTTCTATTGTCTTGTTTTGGTAATTTACTTCTCCTTCATCATTTACCAACCCTTTAGGCATTAAGACTCCACCAGAAATACAAAAGTGAATAAAACACTATGTAACAAAAACAAAAGCTAACATATAAAAAAAGAAAATAAATAAGGATGCTAGCCAGTAGTCTACAGTGGTAGATTTCCCACCAGATAAATACGGATGGACTATAAATAAACCTCCAATCAACATTGGTAGCAAACACCGTAATAAACCAAATTTGTTTAAACCAACCCATTAAAAGTAAAACAACAACCCCTGGAAGTTACCAGTATCCTGGTTTGAAACCACTAAGTCAAAACACATCTAGCAAACCAAAGTCATATACAAACACTAACCTTTCTCACATGCAAGTTTTTCAGGACATTTGGAAGGAGCAGAATGTCCTCCAACTTGAGAACTTGCATCCTTATCTTTCACTAGGACATCACCAGTTGCATTCTCCTTTGTGTTAGCTGCCAGAGCATCCAGCTCATCAGCCTTTGTCTTCTTGTGTCCTTTATGTAGAGCAGGAGGGACATCTTCTTCCTCGTTTTCCCCATCATCATAATCAGGAGGTGTTGCTATATTTTCTATCACAGCGGGTTGCAGGCCAATGCCTGAAATATCTGGTTTCATCTCAACAGGTCTTGGGGCAATAACAGCTCCTTCGGTGATGTACTGTGTCAGATCTTTAGTGATCTCTGGCTCAAATGTCTCTTTATGGCTATTTGGCTCAAGAATTCCTGTTGGGTTTTCCCACTTCTGAAGGGTGACGAAGAGGGTAAATTCTCCTAACTAGACAAGGTTTGGAAAAGGTTGTAAGGAGATATTTGGTCTCTCGCTACCGTCGTCCCCTTCTCAGTTATCTATTATTGTTATCCTTTAAATTATATTATATTTTACGAGCCCCCCCTCTTCTCCCTTATAAAGGAAGATAAACATCAGACATTATTCAACATCTAATAGAAGGAACAAAGCATGGGGTACATTATATACACCCAATTGGTTTATTACAATAAACTGAATAGATGGTGGATGATAGTATTGTCGATGGAATTAGTGTCTGCTGTATGTATTATGTGTCTCACAATCCAAGTGTTTTTCATCATGGATGACAAAAATATATGGCATTGATCTGGTGAGTTCCCTTTCTATAGGAACTTAGCTTTTCAGCCCCCGGCTGATAGTGAAGCGTGGTTAGTTCTCCGGTCTCCTGACGTTGCCCCAGGTAGGTCTTGAATGGTTCGGATTTGCCTTCTCTGTGCTCGACTCCGTATTCTGCTCTGAGATTGGACTGTCGTGCAAGGCTCCACCATAGACTACTCAGATGGACCAGCAATTTAGACACGTGGCTTCAGTGCGTTTAATGCATGAATTCGCAGCTTGTCTAGATTAGGTCTAGCTTTCTTGATTACCTGGGCGTAAGTGAAAAATGGCTGGATTTGCCGCACTTTTAGCGGGTCATTTCCGCTTGGACACGTGATCCGTAGCGTGCATCATGTGACCTTAGCATCAATAAGACGCTCCAATCAATAACGTTAAAAGTCACGGGGGGGGGGGGTTGGGTTCCGAAAGTGGCATAAACTGGTTCTATCTACCGAGGTCAGTGGTCAACAATGACGTCGTATCTAAAAATAGCATTAAACTTGAGGAGAAAATCACCGAACGCTAGAAGATTATCCGCAAGTGACAATTCCCTGGACTTTGCGATCATGCATTGAGGATGAGAAAAATGATGTCACGTAAATAATAAAAAAAATGAAGAGAAGATTGGGCAAGTCGTCGCAAGGATAAAAATTCATCTCTCACACCTCTCATGCTATTCCAAGGACACACATTCACTTCTCAAAAGCTCTAATGATGTACCTAGATGTAAATTCAGCAAATGGTCATTTATTTATATACAGACAGACAGGCACAGGCAGGCAGATAGATAGATTGGACGTCACAAGAAATCAACTTTAATACACAAATCAAAATCTTGAATTCAAGTGTCAAGTCAGTCCTACTGTATGGCTCTGAAACATGGAGAACAATAAAAAATTTAACAACCAGAAGATAAGATTTTTGGTTTCGGTTTTTAAGGACCATCTTCATTGCACATGGACAACTTCATTAGTGCTCTAATCTTCTCCCTTAGGTCACACATGGAGGATCTCAGCACAGTGTATGAACTCCATAGCACTGGCGAAGATCTCAATGTGTATATAGGAATCACACATTCTATAGATATTTTTTGTTTCCTAATTTTTAAATTTTGCCAGGACAGCTCCCGTTTGGCCTACTCTTTATGTTTTCTAACTGCAGACAGATTTTTAACAAGTGCAACTTGAACACGGGACCTTCCATTTTTTTGACCTTTTCTGAGAAGGCTATGCATCCAATCTTCCTACCCAGGAGATCAGGGGGGGGGGGGAGTATGACATCATTAGGAACCATATGGCGAGGGAATAATCTCAATTTTAAAAAAGCCTATATGCGTGTAACGACAGACAAACGGCACCCCCTGCATGGAAACATAGCTGACATTAAGGGAGCAAGAATAAAGAGAGGGATGTCATGGATGGCACAGGCTGAGACAACGATCAAGCAGGTGGCCACAGTTGGAAATATATTCAAAGGGGAAGAGTGGAGTCAGATGAGAACTGGGTACTCCACCTCCACGTGGTGGTCCTGGAAACAGTCTGCAGCAGTGCAGTCTGGCTGAGCGAGTACGGATCGCAAAGGGAAGGCAAACCCGGTTGTTGAGCTCTTTTTAGGTCCTGGTTAGCTAGTGGTAGGTGTACCAGGGTACTAGCATTGTGAACGCGAATATTCCATGGTAAATGATAAAAGAGCTGTTCAACAAACTTCAACGAGTGGTAAAGCAAATTGGCCAATACTGGACTGTACTCAACTCGTTGGTAAAAGTTCATATAATTTATTGACGTGGTACAGCAAACGTTCAATAGGACGAAACATAGTTTGATGTGGACGATCAACAATGATGCATGGTAGTGATACAATGTACAGTTTCTGATAATAATTTATAGATCCCTGCAGATCCATTACAAACAAAGTCCTTTTCTACTCAAGTGATTGGAGTTCAATAACTGTTACTATCTGTGGGATATTAAGGCAATGTCCGTTGACCTTCTTCAAGGACATCTGACATAGTAAACAGCTTCATCCTGATGAATGACGTTTCCATATAAAACTTGTCTTAATCCAAGACTTCCTCATTACAATTACTTTATACAGTTGATAAGATCCATGTAGTTATTCATTAAAATACAAATAGGTTAGAGACTTCCTTTGGCTAACCTCTCTGCAATATGCCAAGACCTTGACGTTGGCATTACGAAATATAATGTTCAAAATACAATCAAATACATTCTTTGCTCGTAGGTATTTCCACTACGATCGATCTAAGTGAGGCTAAGATCTCTACTGTTCCATTCTAGAAACCCAGCAAATATGGATTCCCGCTAGACTCCAGTGATGAGTAGCCACTTCACTTAATCATCAACATATTAACAAAATGAGGGCTCAAAATAACTTATATATCGAACTGGATGTTGGCTTCTACCTGAAGACCAACTATCCTCCATTAACAATTCTTCCACAGAATTGTAAAGAATCAAATATCAACACACGGACAGTATGTCCGACTTGCCCTTACCAGATCCTGACGTCATACCCCCCTAAACTAGGTAACCCATGCGCAAAGAGCAACTCACGCTCTGCATTGTGCACGCCCGTGCGTGAATAAATCGAACGCACAAATAATATAACTATATCAAGACTGGTGCGTAGACTTTCAATACTGGCAGGACCCTAGACTGCCCATTATGTAAAAAAGCACGCAACACCGGTCCTAAAAAATGCCGTGCTGAAGTCGGATGTGTCGACCGAAAGGTGCAGATATCACAGCTTAGGCGTAAACAGACACAACGCAACCACCGTCCTTTTCAGGGTGAACGAGGAAGAAGGAAGAAGAAGATGAGAACTGGATTAACTACCAGCAAGTCATCATCAGCCTTGGCAGAGAGTGTAGAACTTGGGGCAATGGCAAAGCAGAACTGGAAATTAATCAACTGATGCATGATCATGCGGGGGATAATGATGCCATTGTGTATACTGATGGGTCTGTGATCCGTGGTGAGAAATCAGGTTGGGGCTTCTCTGCTAGGGTACAGGGCAGAATCATCGTCGAGCATAGCGGGGCTTACAAGATAACAACTTCCAGCATGAGAATGGAGGTCGAGGCTGTTACTGCAGCCTTAAGGCAGTCACTGTATCAGACTCTCAGTCCATGCTTTGAAAGGTTCAAAGTGGTTGGTTGCAGCATGAATGGAAAACATTCATAGAAGCTTCGAGTCTACAAGAGCTGGTGTGGATATACTGTCCTGGTCATGCAGGGGTATGTGGTAATGAGAGAGCTGACAGACTAGCATCAAAAGCACCCACAGTGGGGACACTGGATATGGATAAGGGAAAGATGTTGGCATCAAACGTATGGCTAGCAGAGATGGACGTGATAGAGGATGCATCCGTCGTGTATATAACCAGTGAGCTACAGGAACAGTTAGCATTCACACTCTTCGACATATACTGAGGGAGACTGAGCACCTATGGGTTTGCCCGGAGTACAATGATGTCGATTCTGTTCAACAATAACAATAGGAAACACGATTCTCAAAAAATTTGCATCAATTACATTCCCTGGCTGATAGCAAACCCAGTACCTTTATAATGAGAGGTGGACGCCTGTGACATGGAAATGTAAATAGTGATACCGTAATCTCACAGCCTTTGCTTTCCCATTTAATGCCTACCATTTGCTAAAGCAAAACCACGCAATTTCTGACTGTCTGACTCACATTTGAATCCACACCTCTTTTTGTCTACTTGACCATACCAAACGAGCTTGCGAGCTTGTTTACAAACTCTGCAAACTGTCATCTATTCAGGGGAGCGAATCACGTTTGCTTACCTGAGTTTCTCACGCGAGCTGATTTGTCAATATTATGATAACTGGCAGATAGCACGCGCAGACGTTTCTCTACGAGGGGGAGCAAATCCTGTGATGTCCATACATTTAGGGAAAGGTATCTCTTTGATCTCGTGAAACAAGGAAATTCGCAGACAGGAGCCCACTACATAGACTAATCTCTGTTGTCTTTAGCAGCGGCTGACAAAAGCGAACGAAAACCTTTGATCGGTGGAGTCAGTTTCCTGAATTTTTGCTACGCATGAGAAGTGCGAAAAGTAACAGCCTTCTGAGATCAAAATATTTCCCACATAAAGAAATTCACAAATTAACATGGGAATCAACAAATGGTCGGGACAGAAACCAGATAGACCACATCATGATTAACGGTAGATGGAGACATGCATTACAAGATGTGAAGGTAAGAAGAGGTGCAGATGTGGGAAGTGATCACCATTTAGTAGTAGCAAAACTGAAAGTGAAACTAAGAAGGGCTGGACCAACTGTAACTACACAGAAAAGGTTTGACATCAGCAAATTGAAGGACCCCCTTACCAGAAAAGCTTTTGCGGCTGACATAAAGAAACGATATCAATTTGCCAAAAGTCAGGAAAAGACATTGACTGATGATATAGACCAGAAATTCAACACCATTTCAACAATATATAAGGAAAGCAGCAAATCATGCTTGGGATTCCAGGAAAGGAAGAAGCAAGACTGGATAACACCAGAAACATTAAACACCATAACACTGAGAAAGGAAATGAAAAGAAAGATAACAGAAGCGAAGTCCCCCAGGTTAAAGCAACTATAAAGCGAACAGTACAGTCAGCTGGACAAGGAAGTTAAACGCCAAACCCGAGCCAACAAAAGGAATTTCCTAGACGATCTTGCAAGACAGGCAGAAGAGGCAGCACTGAGAAATGAACAAAGCACAGTATACAAAATAACTAAATTCATCAGCGGAAAACGAGGTGCAAACAATATTACATTAGTAAGAGATAAGCAAGGAAATCTCATCACGACAGCAGAGGGACAGGAAACAAGATGGGCAGAGCACTTCAGAGAAACTCTGAACAAGGAACCACCAGAGTCACAATTGAATGTTCCTGGGGCTGAAAACGATCTAGATGTAAATACAGACATTCCACGAAAAGAAGAAATCATCACAGCAATCAAAGGGTTAAAGAACGGAAAAGCTCCTGGCCATGATAACTTAAATGCAGAGCTATTTAAGACAGACCCTGAGCTAGCAGCAGAACTATTAGAACCACTATTTGCACAAGTCTGGAAAACGGGGACAACACCATCAGAGTGGAACAAAGGAATAATTGTCAAATTGCCCAAGAAGGGAGATCTTGCAGACTGCAATAATTGGAGATGAATCACTCTTCTCTCAGTTCCCAGCAAAATACTAGGCAGGATAATTATACAGAGAATTTCAAAAGCAGTAGACCACAAACTGAGGAAAGAACAAGCAGGATTTAGAAAGAACAGAAGATGTGTAGATCATATATTCACTCTCAGGAACATTATAGAGCAGTGCTCAGAATGGCAAAGACAGCTGTACATTAATTTCGTTGATTTTGAAAAGGTTTTTGACAGCATACATAGGGACAGTTTATGGAAAATACTGAGGGCTTATGGAATTCCAAGCTGCATAGTGTCAATCATAAAAAGCCTCTATGCCAACTTTACGTGTAGTGTTGGGCAGAGCAACCTAACCTTTGAGGTGAAGACAGGAGTACGACAGGGATGCCCCTTATCAACCACTCTATTTTTAACAGTCATAGATTGAGTGATGTGCCAGACAACAGAGGGCAGTCCAAGAGGAATAAGATGGACTATATTTTCTACATTGGAAGATCTGGAATATGCAGACACTACTAGCACATTCACATCAACATGGATCTAAACAATTTTTATGAATGGGTGCTTGCACAGAACAGATTGATGTAAATGATATGACATGATCACCAATGTGGAACTGATGAAAAGAACAGACAAATATCTGTGGAAGAAGATGTGAGGAAAGATGCTAGCACTCAATAGGACACTCACTGAGAAAACCAGCTGGTAGTCTTACAAGGCAGTCCTTGTTCTGAAATCTTCAGGGTAAAAGAAACAGAGGGAGACCCAAAAAAAAAAACACATGCAGATGGAAGTTGGTCACATGACATCCTTCCTTAGCAAGTTTGTCTGCCTCCTCGTTGCTAAGGAAGGAGGAGTGCTACAACAAAATAATACTAGGTCAACTTATGAAATGGCAAAAACTACTATAAAAGCTACATTCAAGTCCAAATGGGAAAGAGAGCACCCAGGCCATTTAAAAAATGATGCATATCATCAGCTATCTAGGCGAGACCAGAGCATCATTTTCCAGCTACGCACTGGACATATCAGATTGACGTACAATCTATACCACAAGTACAGGATTGGTACAACAGATCTCTGCACCAGTGGCACCAGCCCCATGACTGCTGAACATTTGCTGCAGTACTGCCCAATATATAAAGCACTGAACAGAGTGGCATATGGCACCAACCTACTTCTCTTTATGAAAAACTGTTTGGAGATGTCAGGGACTTTGGGCTGACTAATGCCTTTTTTTAGAGTCATTAATGTGGAAGTCTGAGGGGGAATGAGGAAAAAAGAAGAAGACACAGACATGAAGGGAATAAAAAACATGGAAAGACCTTGGACAGATTGTGTACTGGACGTGAAGTCTTGAAGTGTATTTGTTGAAGGCCCACTCTCCATGAGGAGCTGAAAGGTTATGAAAAAGCAAGCATATAAGCAACATTTCATTTTTTAAATCTGACAATTTTTATTGGTAAAGATGGCAGCTTGTTATACATACCATCATCAGCAGGAGTGTCATCAAAGAAATCTGCAGCATCAATGGCTGCTTCCACACTTTCTGAGAAAATTCATAGCAAAACAAAGTGTGAGACTTTTAAGTAAATGTACAAACAAACTTCAATACAGCTCACATGACCTCTTTATCTGGTGCCAATTTTAAGACATTCTTATCACGAAATGCCGAAAGGTTGCAGAGTACTTTCATTTATCTAATACCAGCTGCATTTATCTTGAACAATGACTCATGGGGTACCTTAAGCTCTGAGGTCTTCACACCCAACACTTGTGTCTGAGGCAATTTTGTACACGACTGTTTCATTTCTTAATTTTTATCACAATTTTTTTGCTTCGCTACTCACATTTTTTTTTCTTCAATTTTTAAAACCACACTATGTTTTTACTGCATATTCTTGCGCGCTTGTGCCCACCTTGATGCAGCAGCCATCTTGCGCATACACTGCAGCAAAACTAGCCACATTAATCTACAGGTTGGATCATTTTCATGTATTTCAATTAGTTCTCACCCTCTATACCTGCTGCTTTTGTATACAAGTTCCTGAAGGCGGCCTTGCAATTCACTTTCCACTTTATCCTTGTAAGACGTATTACCTATTTTCGATCATGCCCCTGAAGTTTATCTAACACAGTCTCAGTACCAGTTACATTTATCTAACATAGTCTCAGTACCAGCTACATTTGTCAGACATAGTCTCAGTACCAGCTACATTTATCTAACATAGTCTCAGTACCAGCTACATTTATCAAACACAGTCTGGGACCCAAAGACGCAGCAATAGAGAATTGTAGTGGTTTTTGATGGTACTGTATGGTTGTTGTGTTACCTAGTGTAATGTATGAGGTCAGCTGTGAAGGCTCCTGAGATAAATGTTTATGTGAATTACAGAAGGCCCTTCTTACTACCACTACGACCTCAAACAGATCTCTTTTACTATTATGAATGTAGCTACGTTAAAAGTCTAGGGTACTGAAATGTAATGTGTTGTAGTAGAATATACAAACACACACAGATAATTAATAAGTCTAATAATATTAATAAAATTCTATAACACACTGAACTAACTCAGACTGTTTTAGTTTCAATATTAAAATTTTTTCTAAATTTATTTGTTCTGAACCAAGGTTTGATTTTGGTCAGAACATATGAAATGTTATGGAGTTATAAATGGAATGCATAAATATATGGCATAATAAAATGGAATGTGTGTACATAGGTATTTTATAAGACTGGTTAATATTAATTATATTTATAATGTCTCTGGGAGAACCATTACTGGATGTGCTGTTGGGGTGGTGTCATCACACCCACTCTGTGACTAGAACTAGCTTTGTCCATTGTCTTATAGACTTTAGAAAATGTTCTATTTCCCAAAATTCAGTATATTTGTGAGGGGGAAATATTTATAAATAGTTAAGAGTTCTGGTGAATCCTCAGCAGGCCACTAATTCACTCATCTTGTCTGTGAAGGTCTGATGCTGGATTCCGGTGGCCCACTCCTCTCGGTAGCTAGAATACAATGCTAGACTGCACCGACACCACTGTAGGCGGCACACACATCTGCTTGTGTAATCTTGATTACTTATGTGGCACTAATGTAGTGCCACAACAGAAACTCACAATTCTGAAACAAAATTTGTGCTATGTGTCAGTACTCTATTTACTGCACCACTCTTACACACAGCACAACACATCAACATTACACAGAATGGGTCAGATCTCTCTGACCACACAGCACATCTTACCCAGTTGTTTTCATATAGTATCAGTTCCCCAAGACTGCATTGCATCTGAGATATGTTCAATAGTTTCCTTTTATTCAATAAGATAGGTGATATGTTCCCACTGATCTCAACAATAGATCCGCCTTCCATAGTCTTAGTTAGGCGTCCATATATTTTGTTTGTCTCTAGACCCTGAACTTGGGCTGGGGACCTAGAGCGAGCACTTACTTGTCGTAATCATTTTATATGATAGTATGTATTATTGTCTGTTGGTCCGTCTGTCTCTACTTGTTTTTTCATAAAAAAACACGCTTGGTTCTTGGACCAACTTCATGCAATACCCTGCACAAATCTGCCTCCTAAGTTATTTTTAGCCACAATTCTCCACCTTCCCCCTCTCTTTCATTACAGCTTGATTTTTGCATTTGCGTGTCTCAAGGACGAAAATTTGAAACTTTAGTGAAAGTATGGACAGTACAGTCGCTAGTCTGATATGAACAATACAGTCTTTTGTCAATATCTTCCTTGTTATCTATCCGTCTGTATAATTTAAAGTATATTAGTTCTCTGCTTAAGATGGGCTATCAAACTAGCTAGGTTTTATATTCATAACTCTATTATTAAGAAAAAACATATTCTTTCTCAAGTTTAGTTTTTTTGAAATTTGTTCGCGAACCTTCTCTACGGCGTTTGCCGCTGAATTCAAATAAAACAACCAAGTATCGAAAAACGTCAAAGAAATGACTGTTTCGAATAAGAGCTACGGACTTTTTTTGTCCATTTCCTTACATTGTGTCAACTAGTGACGTGAATTTTTTTTCTTTTACTACCAATTGCGTCTTTTAGCCTTGCTAGTTTCAAACACGTGTTCAGTCATATTTTTCATTTTTTGATCTCCGTTTCCCTCCCGTCTACAAAGGGTAAACCGTTTCGACTGCACGTCTAACTAGTAAGTTTAAATGGCGGTAGGAAATGCGGGCATGGGCGAGCATGTCTCCTAGTATCTTACGCATTTTTTTATCCCTACATTTTATCTTTATAATTGGAGATATTTTAACGTTGTATCACCGTAAATTCATCACAAGAATGCAGTCAGCGACTCATAGCTTGACTGCTTGCGTCAAGACCAGCGAACCAGAGCTGGTCAAGACCGTACTCCACCTCCACGTGGTGGTCCTGGAAACAGTCTGCAGCAGTGCAGTCTGGCTGAGCAAGCATGGATCGAAGAGGGAAGGCAAACCCGGTCCCAAAAAATGCTGTGCAGAAGTCGGATGTGTCGACCGAAAGGTGCAGATATCACAGCTTAGGCGTAAACAGACACAACGCAACCAACGTCCTTTTCAGGACGAACGAGGAAGAAGAAGAAAACACAGTCTCAGTACCAGCCACATTTATCCAACATAGTCTCAGTACAGCTACATTTATCTAACATAGTCTCAGTACCAGCTACATTTATCTAACATAGTCTCAGTACAGCTACATTTATCTAACACAGTCTCTGTAAAGCCACATTTATCTAACATAGTCTCAGTACCAGCCACATTTATCTAACATAGTCTCAGTACCAGCCACATTTATCTAACATAGTCTCAGTACTAGCTACATTTATCTAACACAGTCTCAGTGCCAGCTGCATTTATCTAACATAGTCTCAGTACCAGCTACATTTATCTAACAGTCTTAGTACCAGCTACATTTTTCTAACACAGTCTCAGTCCCAGCTACATTTATCTAAAACAGTCTCAGTACCAGCTACATTTATCTAACATGGATTCAGTGCCAGCTACATTTATCTAACACAGTCTCAGTACCAGCTACATTTATCTAACACAATCTCAGTACCAGCTACACTTATCTAACACAGTCTCAGTACCAGCTACATTTATCTAACACAATCTCAGTACCGGCTACATTTATCTAACACAATCTCAGTACCAGCTACATTTATTTAACATAGTCTCAGTACCGGCTACATGTATCTAACATAGTCTCAGTACCAGCTACACCTATTTAACAGTCTCAGCAGAAGCTACATTTATCTAACAAAAATAAAATATAAAAGCTTACCTATGATGAATGAACACTGCGCATAATGAAAATGGCAATAATAAAATAGGCTACATTCAACATAGATATAGTTTTTGATTAGTAAATACTTTGTTGTAGGTAACATTTTATGGCCATATTAATCTTTTGTTTCATTAACGTCTTTTTTTCCTATTCAACAAAACACAGGTCTTTGAAGGAATCTCTCCATGTCTTAAACGGTTTCCTCCAGTTCTTTCCCTGTTAATCTTGTCTTCTGATGTCTACCTCATGTTCTCTTCCTTATATTTTTTTCCCTTTGTTAACTCATTCCAACCAATGAGCCGCATCATGCGCCAGACTATCCTATTTATCTACCCATGAGCTGCATGGTGCGTCTGCTTGATACGGTTTTGAATATGAATGAAAAATTAGAAAATAAGTGGCCATAAGCTTGTTTTAATCATGTAAACACTTCCTGTGGACCACATGTTTGAAACTGATAGTGAAAGAAGTATTCTAGTGCTTAATTTTTGCATACTTTTATCAATTAGCCATTTTTCTAAACTTAGAGGATGACACCTGAGAATCATGATTCTAATAGGCTGCCTCCTTAGCGCATCAAGAAAGCAAGGATCTGAAGTGCTTGCCTGACAGACAAGTACTTTTCCAACATTCAGATTTCATGAACATCCTCTAAACATATACAACCTAAAATTTCAAAAAAATTCAGACTGTCAACTGACTAACATACGCCAACCTTCTGATTCTTTAAAAGTGACAGAATCATCCACTAGGTCTGTGGGTAACAGTGCAGGTGGAAGATGAAGCAGGTACAACAGCTTGGTTCTCATTGTGACGCCTGCCTTGCACATGGTGCCCAAGGCACTCACAAACTCCTTGAAGTTGATCAGGCTGTCTTTGTTCTCATCCAACAACTGCAGGAATAATATTATTAATGCAAAAATAATTTTCTAATCTTCTATTTTACACCTTATTATAGGATGACACATGAATTGTTACAAAATTATTTTCCTTCAACAGGCTAAGTGGCATTTCTGAAAAAGGAAAAGATCCCGTTACATGCCCATTGAGGCATATTGGGAATATGGTGTTAGGCCCATATTTATTTGATCATCGGCACACTACGGATGATGTGGTCAGCATTATGCCAGGTGCCTTTAACTTTCCCACAGTTGCTCTGGTATTCAATTCATGAGGCTGGGTCTCCTGCATAGTCATTTGCTGTCTTAAAAATCCCACCTCAACTGGGGATCGAACCATGGACCACCAAGCTAGGAAGCCAGTGATTTCTGAAAAGTGACTTTTAATTACTTTATTTTTCTACTAGTATATTGTAGGGAAGATACAATTCTCCCCCCCCCCCCCCCCCCCCCCCCCCCCCCCCCCCCCCCCAAAAGCATTTTGTATGGTCTGTATGATATGTACTTCCTTCTCTTAAAAGCTTTGGCAATTCATTTTTCTCCTACTCCCTTCTTGCGTGCTACTTTCTGACAATCTTGCATGGTCAATATGTTATGGGGCTGGTTTGTTTTTGGTCTTTCCATATATTAAAAGCATTTTCTCTATTTGCTATGTATCTTGCACTGAGTTTTCTGGCACAGTTTGGGAGTGGTATGGCATCATTTGCTGTTTTGCTTCAACAGGATATTCATAGAGTGTCAGGAAGTAAAGGGAAAGCATGGTGCCAAATAATTGGAATTATCTGCTCACTGAAATTCTGGTTATTGTCCATCATAATGTAGTGGAAACTCACAATAACACTGTAAACTTTTACATATCTAATCTATATTTTAGAACCTCCTTCTGTCTGTTTGAGAAGTTAATTCAGGGGATGCAACAAGTTATTTTGGTGATGAAAGTTAGACATTAATTGTATTGTTTCCCCTAACATTAATTTTTGGGTCAGTATATCAGTGGATTTGCCATTTGAAAAAAAAAAAAAGAGATTCCACAAGATTAAAATATAAACAAAAGATCTCCATAGAATCTCTTTTTTAAGATGAAAAACGCTATTCAAAATTCAGTTACTTATTTTTACTCAGGCAGCGCTCAGGTATATCTGCTAGTATACAATAATCTGACTATTAAGTTAACTATTATGATGTATGCACTTAAGCCAAACTACATCAGTTGGCTAGAATTAATAACAAACATAGCCTTGTGGGCGGCGTGTAGTTTCTGAAAAGACAAAGAAAGAATAGGACTACTCCACCTTCAGGCATGTCATGCAAGGTGACTAATATGAGGTCATGCACGGACCTGGCAACCTCATGATGTAAAACCAGCTGCCACAGAAACCATCACTGTTACAACAAGTGAAAGCTTGGTGCAGGCTTCCTACAAGGGGATCATCTACAGTTATGGATCTATGCTCTGTAAGAGGCGCAGAAGGAAAATGATGATAATGACAGGCAAGTGGAAGACAGCAAAATAACAGACATTCCATAAGCAGATTAAAGCGAGAATGTGCAGACGGATAAAGCCCGCCCCTAGGAAACACCCTGGCATTACATCGGTGGAGTTTAGGGGGGGGAAAAAAAAAATCAGGTATGTCCTTGACTGGAAACCACAGGGGATGAGAAATAAGGTAAGACCTAAAAGGACCTAAAGAAGTGGAAGCCTAAGAAAGTGGAGCCTTATGAGAAGCTCAGAGACGATGGTCTAAAACAGGAATCAGTAACCAGCAATGGCTGTAGCCCTACACTTCACAGGTAATGAAAAAAGATGGATACTAATAATGGTAAAATATACTGTTCAAAAAAAGAAACGCTTGGCTATCCGAGGGCGTGTTTTTATGAGTTTGTAAGTAAAATTTGGTGATAGGGTATATAAAAACCAGCCTCAAATGTTCTTTACAGTGTCAAATGCACGTGTTGACCTGAATTGCGTTCGTTTTTGTAATCGTTACAACGCAGTGGTCAATAGTGTTTATGACGCAATTTTTGACCACAGCTCATGTTGCGGGCACGTGAAAGCAACAAAATTTGGGGTGAACACTATTCACTGACTACGCAACTGAAACTCTATAAAAGGATAACGCTCACAAAAAAAATTCAGTTCATTTTCAAGCAGATATTTATGGCGTCTCTATCGATAAATTTAAGGAACATTGCTATTGGCCGACTGCATGCAGGCGAAAGTCAAAGTCAGGTTGCCAGGCATCTAAACGTGCATCAGAGTACCATCAGTCGACTTTGACACCGGTTCCAAGCCACTGGCTCAGTTGAAGACCAGCATCACAGTGGACGACCCAGAGTGACAACAGCAGCGGAGGATCGCTTTATTCGGCTTCGTCACCTCAGAGACAGGTTTACAACAGCTTCCTCAACTGCCCAGTCATTGCCTGCAGGACGTCATGTGTCTGATCAAACTGTCTGGAATAGACTGCATGACGCTGGACTTTGGGCACAAAGACCTCACCGAGGACCCGTCCTTACGCACCGCCATCGCCAAAATCAACTTCTTTGGGCCAACCAGCATTGTCCCTGGGCAGCTGACAATCAATGGAGACGTGTTTGGTTTAGTGATAGACGGCGTAGGGTCTACCGTAGGCGAAATGAACATTTTGCCCAAAATTGCGTTGATGAAGCTCCGCCGCACGGTGGTGGAGGTGCAATGGTGTGGGGAATGATCAGTTACAACAGAAGGAGTCAATTGGTGCACATTGAAGGAGGCTTGAATGCGCAACGATACGTCAATGAAATTCTTCGACCCCATGTCCTTCCACTTTTGGCTGCCCAAAGGTCTGTGTTTCAACAGGACAATGCCAGACCCCATTGTGCACAGTTGACCATGCAGTTCCTGACTGCCATCAACATTCTCACCCTTCCCTGGCCATCCCTGTCTCCAGACATGAGTCCGATAGAGCACCTTACGGATGAGCTACATAGACGTGTTTGTCGCCGAGACGTTGCTCCAGCCAATCGTCATAATCTGTTCCAGGCACTCCAGGAAGAGTGGGCAGTCATCCCACAGGCCCACATCAGACGTCTGATCGCATCCATGCCCAGGAGATGCCTGTCGCTGATCGATGCAAGAGGAGGCCACACACCATACTAACGGGAAAGCCCGTATGCCAAAAAACTCTCGTGACCCAGATGCAAAACAACTGTCAATTGATTGGTTGAACCCTAAGATATTCTTGTGTGCAATTTGAACAATTAACTCATTAAATTAAAAAAGTTATTGAATGTCAAAATTATGGCTATGTGTGTGCCTTCAGTAGCTATGCGTTTCTTTTTTTGAACAGTATAGGTCTAAGGATGATATTCTATTGTGACAAAAAAGGGGGAAAAACAAACTTTCAGTGAATACATCACAGACCTGGCAAAGAGCTTACTTAGTTTAATAATTTTTTTTCTCCTATTCGATTGTGTTTTCAGAAGTTAATGAAGAAGACATAGTTTCCATTTCTGCGTAGTGTTAATGAGGGAGATACAGTTTCCATTTCTGTGTAGTGTTAATGGGGGAGACATAGTTTATATTTTTTCGTAGTGTTAATGAGGTAGATATAGTTTCCATTTCTGTGTAGCGTTAATGAGGGAGACATAGTTTATATTTTTTTGTAGTGTTAATGAGGTAGATATAGTTTCCATTTCTGTGTAGCGTTAATGAGGGAGACATAAGTTTCCATTTCTGTGTAGTGTTAAAGTGGGAGTCAGAGTGTCAATTTTCATGTAGTGTTAATGTGGGAGACATAGTTTCCATTTCTGTGTAATGTTAATGTGGGAGACATAGTTTCCATTTCTGTATAATGTTAATGTGGGAGACATAGTTTCCATTTTGTGTAATGTTAACTCTTACTATCCGGCAAGCCCCGTGAAGTGGCGCGGGTTTAGTACCAATTTTACGGCTCGCCAGTTCAACTGGCGCGCGATGGTAACGATTGCTAAACTAGCGCGTAAAAACGCGGTTTTAGCTCACATATAGTAAGAGTTAATGTGGGAGACATAGTTTCCATTTCTGTGTAATGTTAATGTGGGAGACATAGTTTCCATTTCTGTGCGGTGTTAATGTGGAAGACATAGTTTCCATTTCTGTGTAGTGTTAATGTGGGAGACGTCCATATGATGATCAGATGGCCTCCTCTTTTAACACTCTGCACAGAGTTTCCCATCATAAGCAGTTGTCCTTGTACTCAATAATATTTACAGAGAGAGAAAGCCTATCATGACCAGCTGGTATTTCTCCACTACAAATTACTCTTTCAGGCCGTTTAATTTTTACTGATCCAAACATATTTTCCTGGTATGTCACTGACCTTCTATAGCAAGTCTTATAATTATTTATTAATACCAACATAAGAAACTATTCAAGGGGCAGACTGTGTCAACAAAGGAGCTTCTCACTGAAGCATTCAGGACATCACACAACAGAACGTTTACAACAGTCAGTTGCCTTTACACTGGCTCACAGACGTCAACTGCCCACTCATCTTTTCTTCATCATTCCAAATCACAACTGCAGTTCTTAGCTAACAGAGACAAGCTTAAATCCCTGATGTTCAAAAATAAAACTGACTTTTTTAAAAACTAAATAATGCACTCCCCCCCCTCCCCCCCCCCCCCCCCCCCCCCCCCCCCCCTTTTCCCCTTTAAAACTGAACCAATCCTCTCTTAGACTACTCCAGTTAAGTTTTCCAGCCCCTAAAGAAAGAAAAAAAAAAAAAACTGAGCATTTGTAAACCTTTCAAAATATTTTTTTGCTACACGAAACTTTCTGAATTCATTCATGCTTACAACTAGAGTTGTTTATCACACTAATTCTCATCACTGTTTTTTGTCCCCCTCAAACTTTCTAACCATCTGTCTATCTTGACTGACTGTTTCTCCTCATTCAATCCACTGCTCACTCTTTCACAAAGATATAGTGTTATTACCACCAACTTCCTATACCCCACCCAATGTTACTCGGGCCCTAAAAAGGGGGGGGGGGGGGGGGGGGGGGGGGGGAAAGAAGAGAAGACATTAAGACTGTGCCTTACCAGCAATGTCATCAAAGGTAATTAAGGAAGGTTGGGCATGGGACTGGTTACCCCCTCCCTGTAAAATGTAAAGCCAACAAAAAAAATTAATGAAAAAAAAAAAAAAACAACAACTTTCTAGCACCTTGCTTTCTCAATCCATCTCTTAAAGCGACAGCAGCTATCCTAAGACATCACAACTTTCAATTCATCATTCACCTTTCGGCTCCGCACTGAACATAGACTTTCAACAAACTTCTGCCAAGGTCTTCCTGGTCCATGCCATCAGCTCAAGGTCTTTCCATGTCTTCCTTATTCCTTTCATGTCTGTCTCCAATTCTCTTCTCCATATGTTCTTTGGTCTCCCTCTATCTCTTCTCCATATGTTCTTTGGTCTCCCTCTATCTCTCTTACCATGGGGGATTCCAGAATAAGGACTGCCTTGTAATGCTATCAGCAGGTTTTCACAGTGTGTGTCTTATCCACCACCAGCGTCTACTTCTAATAACTTGTTCAAATGACACCTGTCTGGTTCATGTCATCAGGTCCACATTAACGATCTTGTCTATTCTATGCAAGCACCCACTTATGAAAGTCTGTCCTTTTATTCTAAATATTCTGAAAATCAAAAGTTACTTTGGGTGATTTTTCAACACATTTTTGGCAACTTTTCGAATGTGATTTAGGTGACATCTTCTTCTTCTTTGATCCTTAGCCACCGACTGTCAAAGCAGTCAGTGGCCATCACACCTGGTGGCATCTTGAGGGGCAGCAACAAACTGCTTCCACTTTGCTCAGTCAGTGGCCATCCTTAGTGCAGTGCCCCAGCTCTGGTTCATTCTTTGCATCTCGGCCTCTACAGTTCTTCACCAAGTTGTTTTTGGTCGGCCTCTCTTTCGCTTTCCTTCAGTGGTCCATAGCATAGCTGTTCTTGTCATGGCATCAGGGTCTCTTCTGAGAATGTGGCCAACCCAACTCCAGAGTCTGCAAATTTTGTTGATTTTGAAAAGGCTTTTGACAGCATACACAGGGACAGCCTAAGGAAAATACTGAGCGCTTATGGAATTCCCAGCTGCATTGTTTCCATAAAAAAACCTCTATGCTAACTAACATGTAACATGTCATATTAACTGACAAAATCCAGTTTCCAAAACACAGATGTCACGGAGGATTCTAGATAAAAGCATATGGACCTGTAACTTCTTGATAGTTGTTTTTATTGTTCTCCATGTTTCACAGCCATAAAATTGGATTGGCTTGATATTTGAGTTGAAGATTCTGATTTGTCTGTAATTCATGATTTTGCTTAAGTGTATTTTAGACACTGACCATATTTGACAATAACAGCAAAGAGCTGAGATATGCCATTTATCAGCTTGTATCACTTACTCTGAAAGTTCTCACGGCCAGGGTTGAAGCATACTGTCCTGTTGCCCAGGGCGACAGAGACAGGAACAAGGTTCTAAACTGGTCAAAGTCAATTTTGTACAGGTCATAATAAGGCCGACTGGGATCGTATTTATCTGTTGTGTCCACATTCCGATTTGTCCTCCAGTAACAAGAGGTCAGGTACTCTTCCTAGAATAAATCAAATTTATCTTGCTGCAACAAGTACAAATAAAAATGGAACTAATTACGCTATTAAGAACACCAGTACATGCTCATATAATTTAGTAGTTAATTACATGAATCAATAACATATAAAACTATGAGTTAAACAGAAGAAAACAGTTTATTTTAGAATCAATCCATCAATACCCCTTTAGCTCCCTAAGAAACATAGGCCTTAAACAAACACATGCCAGGTCCTCCTGTTACATGCAATCAGGTCAAATTCCTTCCAAATCTTCCTCATCATTTTTGACTTCTGTCTCCAGTTCTCTTCTCCATGTGTTTTTTAGTTGAATCCCTCAGGATTCCAGAACAAGGACTGCCATGTAAAGCTATCAACAGGTTTCATCAGTGTGTGTCCCTTTCATCACCAGCTCTTCTTCTCATTTCTTGTTCCACTGGTTCTTGTCATCAGTTCCACATGATGACCTTGTCTTATAGTTTCAATCATTCTATTTTACACAAGCACACATTTATAAATTTATATTAGAGCACTGTTGTAATACTATTTTTGTTAAAGAAATAACAGTATTTATAAATCAGAGCTATAAATCAAACACACACAAAATAATGCAAAATCGATGTGTTTTAAAAATATAAATCAACAAAATATTTATAAAATATAAACTGAATAAGAGAGACAGTTCAAGGGGCATAATTTGACTAAGAATAAAACTTATACTATCACCCTACTTTATAACAGGAACCATATATGGGCAAAAAGCAAAACACAAAGTTCTAAATTTGTCAAGGTCAACTTTTTACTGATGTGTAAGGTCAACTAGATCAATCTTTCCTCTGTTGTGGTCATGTGACAGTTTGTTAACCAAACAACTCGCTACTTTCTACATGTGTACTTTAATGTAGGTATCAGTTTCTTTACTTTTTTTTTCATTTATCTCTTTCTCATAACTAACCCAATTAAAAATTTGATAAAATATCTTTTTTTCTTCAGCATACATGCCACACTTAAAGGTTTACCCATAATCTGTACGGGGTGTTTGCGTTTTCAGATGTGTACGGGCCGTACACGGGTCTGTACGGGTTTTTTCGCCTAATTATTAAATATACATATAAATCTTGTGCCACTACACAATTTGCGTCATGAGATTCGGCGAGATTTTAAGCCAAGTGGATAAAAAAAAAAAAATAACCAATGAAAATCAAGCTGCCTATTTTTCAATTGCCGCGGGATGTGCGTGGCGTGTTCATTCACAATTTTTCGCTAAAGCTAGCGCGAGGTTACTGATTATTTGAACGATTACGCAGCACTGAAATCTTTTTTGAGTCGAGCCTATTGTTTAGGATTAATTTCCAGTTTAGTATTGGTAAGTAATTCATTTTTAAAAAAATATTACAATAACATTGTTTAGATGAAGTTAGATTTAACTGTCAGATAACTTAGGCCTATGCTTTCTTTCCCCTAAGGTTTAGCATAATTTATTATTTACGGCTGGTAAAAAAAAAAAGGCTGATACCACTACATATTATTTGATTTCACTAAAACTTGTAGAAAGTGCGTAAGAAATGTAAATTTGAAAAATAATACAATAGCCTACAAATTATGGGTAGCCTAATATCGTAATGACGGTCGATTTGTATGGGAAGGTCTATTTAAAACTACCAGTTGGGCTTTAACGGCTATTCCAATTTTTGAAGTTCGGTAGAAAATATACAGGCTAATATTACGCCAGCGCTAGTTTATATTTTCATTACCAGCTTTAGCAAAAAATTTATTAAGATTTTAAATTTTAAGATTCCTAACCCATAATGCTTATTACTGGTCTCTTTAGGCCTGTACTTTTATAAGGCACTATAGAAAACACAGCAACTGTTCTTCATTTCAACCATAAATTGTATTAATTTTTTTCCAAGATTCTATTTCATTATATAATATTAAAATTACAAATAATTATATTTTTCAAATTGATTATTAATATTTGTATTTACTATGCAAAATAAATTCTAACTCTTGTTGTTTAGGTTTTAAAGCAAGTGAAGACATGCTTAAAAAGGCAAAGGCCGCATGTCACTATGATGGTGCAGAACCATCTAATTGAATATACTTTTACATGAATAAACTCTTTTGTTACGTTTTTCAGTCTTTGTACAGGTTTTGCGGGTCTTTGTACAGGTTTTGCGGGTCTTTGTACAGGTTTTTTTAATTTTTTGTACAGGTTTTTCATCTCTGAGGTGTGGCATGTATGCTTCAGAAATATGACTACCTTAAACAAGGAATACAAGTCCTCCAGTTCTTTGCCACAAAACTTGGTGTGAACAGCCACACTGCGCAGTATGTTCTTCTTCACACTGTCCTCAATGCCCTGAGTGGAAAGGTAAACACATATACAGTTAGTCACAGTCAGACAAGGAAAATAGTAGACTCACATAAAATCAGCCTCAGGTTAGATATACTAACCTGAGATTTCGCCTCGAGTAATAGCGGGCGTACGTTAAAAAAAAAAAAAAAAAAGTCACAGTCAGACAAAAGATAACAGGCAGTCCAGTAGCCCCCCCCCCCCCCCCCCCCCCCCCCCCCCCCCCCCCCCCGCCACCCCCCCCCCCCCCCCCCCCCCCCCCCCCCCCCCCCCCCCCCCCCCCCCCCCCCCCCCCCCACCCCCCCCCCCCCCCCCACCGCCCCCCACCACCCCCCCCCCCCCCAGCCCCCCCCCCCCCCCCCCCCCCCACCCCTCCCCCCCCCCACCCCCCCCCACGAGACAAAGAAAGAGTAGGACAACTGCTTCCTCAAGCATGTGGGTGAGAGGTGACTAATATGAGGTTGTGCACATGTGGGTGAGAGGTGACTAATATGAGGTTGTGCACATGTGGGTGAGAGGTGACTAATATGAGGTTGTGCACATGTGGGTGAGAGGTGACTAATATGAGGTTGTGCACATGTGGGTGAGAGGTGACTAATATGAGGTTGTGCACATGTGGGTGAGAGGTGACTAATAAGAGGTTGTGCACATGTGGGTGAGAGGTGACTAATATGAGGTTGTGCACATGTGGGTGAGAGGTGACTAATATGAGGTTGTGCATGTGTGGGTGAGAGGTGACTAAAATGAGGCTGTGCACATGTGGGTGAGAGGTGACTAATATGAGGTTGTGCAAATGTGGGTGAGAGGTGACTAATATGAGGTTGTGCACATGTGGGTGAGAGGTGACTGATATGAGGTTGTGCACATGTGGGTGAGAGGTGACTAATATGAGGTTGTGCACATGTGGGTGAGAGGTGACTAAATGAGGCTGTGCACATGTGGGTGAGAGGTGACTAATATGAGGTTGTGCACATGTGGGTGAGAGGTGACTAATATGAGGTTGTGCACATGTGGGTGAGAGGTGACTAATATGAGGTTGTGCACATGTGGGTGAGAGGTGACTAATATGAGGCCGTGCACATGTTGGTGAGAGGTGACTAATATGAGGCTGTGCACATGTGGGTGAGAGGTGACTAATATGAGGTTGTGCACATGTGGGTGAGAGGTGACTAATATGAGGTTGTGCATGTGTGGGTGAGAGGTGACTGTTAAGGTCCTTTTTCAGACTTGAATGATTGGGTTGATGTTACGCTTCAATTCAAGTATTCTGTATTCATCTCTTCTACCATCTCCACGTATATTTATAATGTAGCTTCATGTTCAATTATGCAATTGTTGGAATGTTTGTTTCAGTGCTTTTGCAATAAACTTTGTATTCGTATTATCTAGCAGTGTTTTATTTATTTATTATTATTATCAGCCTGTATTTAAAATGTTATGTTCTGAACTGACCTTGCAAGGTTAACTATTAACAGTCACAGAACATCTTTGAACTCGTAGAACATTCCAGGCAACAAGTCGGTTTTAGACGACTGAACCTATTTAATACAGGTCCTCATTTTCGTCATGAATACTTAACAAGTTATCACACATTAAAGACACTTCTTATCACAGTTCCAGGATAAACTAGAGTTCAATCTTTCCAGACATCGTACGTCTGTCCAATAACCGTTTTCCATATAGCTTTAATGTCTGCAACCAAATCTGTTTTAATACGTATTTGGTATAACTATCACTTTTCTGGTTAATAGTGATATAAAATAGTGATTCACACATCAAGTCTATGTCTATTATGTTAATATACTTTTGGCATACATAGCTAGGCTCTATCCGCCTTACATATTCTCAATTGTGATCGTGTCCCACGAGTTTCGCGTTTATACTTCGGACTCAATGGTCCTTACACATTCTAACTTTATTGCTTTTCAAGCATTACATTTACGGTTATACGCTATTATAATTTTAAGTGGTCATGCCACATATATTAAATACTTTGAATCAGTGGCCATGCCACACATATTAAACACTTTGAATAAGTGGCCATGCCACACTTATGTTAAACACTGCCGTTCGGCACCAAGGCCACACATAGACTGTCGTAACTATGTCCAACGCATCATGCATCGATATATGCGATCTACTTCAGTATTTATTCACCTGAGGTGTTTCGTGGTGCAACCATCCGAATGGAGCTCCAACCCAGATGCTTGCAAACCCCGAAACAATCCTCAACAGTGACTAATATGAGGTTGTGCATGTGTGGGTGAGAGGTGACTAATATGAGGTTGTGCATGTGTGGGTGAGAGGTGACTAATATGAGGTTGTGCATGCGTGGGTGAGAGGTGACTAATATGAGATTGTGCATGGGACTGGCAACCTCACCGTGCAAAACAAGTTGCTTTAGAAACGACAGCTGCTTGCAAGAAGACATGAGTACTTTCATGCACCTTTACAACCACAGGACCAGGTGGCTCCATGCAAATTATAAAGAGAAAAGAAGAAGTTCCCATATAGCACATACTGCAGCAAGGGAGTGAAGTGTTAGTGACTTCACTATATTAATCCTCAGCTTTATGAGGTGGGGGTGACCAGCTTCCTTCCTTACTGCCTTTGTGTTTCTGAACTAAAGAGCAGAGTCAAGTACCCATTTGCAGCTCGGTAGGCTGGAGTGTGATGCTCTCAGGCTTTGAACTCAGTAACTATACCACGAGAGGTAATCACTTTAACCACTCTGCCAGTCAGAAGCTCAGTCATAGTCTTACTCAACCAGAACCACACATCTAGCAGTCAACCTCTCTCATGACTGAACTTATCTACGTTATTCTGTATCTCATCTAAGTTATTCTGTATCTGTTACATCTTTTTTTGCGCACCACGATGTGTTCGTTTATGTGAATTGCTGTCGTGCTCAAATGAAGGGGATTGTGAATGGAACGACACCGCATGAAACAACGACGTAATATAATTTATGCAGGCAGATGCATACAGATATGCAAAAGTGAGTATCATCTGCTGCGGTCTCTTTTGGCTTGTGTTCTGGAGGTGTAGAGACGTGTCTCTGTGAGCTCCATGCTGAAATATATGTGTCCGCTGATATACTCTCAATTTCTCAGGATGTCAGCATTATGAGTGAATGCCAGATGAAGTATTTGATCAAGGGATGTTCTGTAGGTAAAGTAATTGCGGGTTTTTTTCTATAGGGATTACTATAGGTTAGTACTGAATGGCACCAGTCTTCCTTTCCCTAGATTTATCGTGATCTTGTAGTCCCATTTTTCTTTGTTTAGAATTATCGCGGTCATTTTATTGTGGTAAGCAGTTGAGCGCGTGATTAATTAGGAAGGGTATAGTGGCTGACGTTATAAAAACCCCACCCGTGGAAATGGTGGAGAGGAGGGGGAGATGAAACACTACTGGATACGTCAAACCTACGTTTTGGGAACGTGGGCTGGTGTGTCGTTTATAAAAATCGGTCATAATAATACCGACGGCCCTAAACCCAATGAGGGGTAACCAGGCAAAGGAAAGTCAGTTTTTTGCCAACAGTGAAGCCTCTACAGTCAAGTCTAGTACCTAGGCAATATTTTCAGAAGTCATCAGTGTAGGAGTCAGAACCAGGGAGACAGGGATAACATGCCCGGTTTCTGAAACCAAACGAGAGAGGCAAGGCAGGAGAAGTGGAGAGAGAGAGACAGTGAAAATATATCGGGGACCTGTAGAGTCTCATATCATTCTTAGAGGGTAGCCTCAGAACCTTAGATTTATAACAAAAGTCTACTAGGTAGCAGTTCAGAGTGTGATTTAGTGGCGTATGTCGCCGACAGAGCTTGGAAGCTGTGCAGATAGTCATTAGGCAGTGTTAATATAAACAACAGTAGAAATAGTAGTGAAATAGAGAGTGGTGGCTACAGTTGATGTCCCACCAAATTAGACTGCAGTTAAGATCACTTAACATTTTAATTTTGTCCCCAGCAGGGTGTATGAAGGAGTGAAAGTGGTTGGGGTTTTTTGTGTGTGCTTATAATCAAATTGATTCATTTGCTTTCCAGGGCGGTGCAACCATGCACGATATTTTTTGGTTTTGTTACTTTGTTATGAAATTTTGTTGATTTGTATAATAAACTTATAAATGTTCACTGGATTAGCTTCTTTCTATACCATACTTAAATGTTGTCGGTATAGTGGTGTCTGTGGTCAATTAGTTTAACCTTATCTCCTTTAACTGTTAAAGGTAGTCAGAGGAGGGTGAGTTTATAGCAATTCTAGAAGTCACGAGTGGCGAGGGAGAGTCAAATCTCGGTTCTCACCCTCGAGCCAATAGGCCCACCTTACCACATTCACTGTCATTTAACTTCAAATCTATCATCTCAGTCTTTTCTATTAACTAGGGTCTTGTCTTACACTCAGGTATAACTCTTAACTTAAATCCACTTCGTGACACTACTGTGTTGTGGACTTCAGACAGACGGACTGATTCGTTATCTTGATATGTAGGACTTGAAGGTCTACTACAATGGCCAGTATCAAAGTGATTGATCATCAATTGTCATGTGGGAATTATGGAGCCTTTGTGATGTTAATAAAAGTACAGTCTCTGTCAGCCGGGAGTGGCTCGTTTGTTTGAGTTCTACTGTTGGTGTTGTGCCTCTAAACATTTTACTTGGCTAACTTTAAATCATTATCTTCATCACTTAATACATAACACAACAGTATCATACTATTCCTTTAATCATCATTGTCATCATCTAATTTTTTAATACCACTCCTCATTATGAAGCATGGGACAACACTTGGAGATGCCATCGATAAAGCATATGTTCCTAGCATATGCTAGCCACATGCACAACGTAATATTAGTCACCTGTTATGGCATGACTGAGAAAGCTGGTCTCCTCATTCTTTGTTTACCTTCTTAGAGATCCATAACACAAACATAACTAATCTTGTATAATGATATAAGGAAGAACTGAAAACTGAAGATAAGATTAAGTTAGAATATTAGAAGGTGTGGATCTACATGTCTCTGGTTCATGAGGGGTATGCGGTTAAAGAGCGAACTGGGACAGATAAGT